>JAIFAC010000260.1:0-134564 GCA_026545765.1 Plantago major | reverse complement strand
TGAGGTATACAAATTTTTTAAAACATGTATCATAGTACTAATTAACACGTCTCTAAGCACTTGGAAGACCCGATATAAGATATATGTTATCAATCGTCGGATCCCAAACTATACAGGTAATCCCAATTCTTCAAAGATATCCACATGTATTTAATCATATTTTCACATTTTCTATATTAATATAAAACGACCAACGATATAAGATTTGGAAGAATAATAATACCCATCGGCTACCGTCACCAACATTGCTTACAAGTAGTTTGATCGCTTATGTTCTCAAGCAATTTATTTTGTCTCTCTTTCTATTATCGTTAAAAAGAACTATATCGCCAGATCGCCACTTTTGCCACTTGCAGATTTGACATAATTTAATAGTAGACTTATGTTAAGTTTATATTGAAAATAGAAAAGTTCATTTTCTCTTCATAAACTGTCATATTGTGAAAACACTATTTATGAATTTATATGGTCTAACAAAATATGAATGTTTTCGAAAACAATTGTTGTTTAAACATATCCATGGTGGGTGTTTAATTGTTGAGATGAATGAATAGATTGATTTGCAGAAATAATTATTCAGGGCTCATCTGTATAATATTGTTGTTCTCCGATGCTTTTCTTTTCCCAAATTTCATATCTTTCTTCTTTGAACTTGGTTCAAACTCCTCCTTTAAAATCTTTTGGTGTAAAAATGCATATCCCTTTAACTCTGAATAATAAGTACTAGCGAAGTTGAATTCTTATAACATCCCAATTCCCAAACAAAGAAAGACACTATTGAATTACGAAGCCGTAAAAATGCAGAGCATGTTCAACATTTTGAAATGTAAATAAACGTACATAAAAGTGGGATCATCATCGTCTGATATCTGGAATTAGGCTACACTGCCACTTGAAAATATGCTCAAAATCATTTCAATAGACACCAAAGCCGTGTTCTGGGTCAAAATGCCAAATGCGATGAGTGCTTGTAGAAGTTGGGATGGTTACTTTGGTCATAACTAACATCCTGATCCATCTTCATTTCATCATTTTCTCTGATAATTTTACATTGACCGTCGGATTGTGCTCGAAAATTGGATGGTCGTGAACTCAAACGATTGACTTAACGTCGGCATGATCGGAAATCTTCTTGTCGAGGTACATGGTGAAAGTTTATTGTGTACCATAGTACAATGTCCTTGTTCTGAACATCCCTATCCCTGCATACAAAAGTAAGAAAACCAAAAGTATCATAACTTATGTATCCGCTTTTGTCACAGAAAGCATTCGTCGTAATCACCAGAAAAATGTAATTAGTCTGAATAATACCTTTTGGCTCCATGTAGTTGTTGTCCTTGCTCGGCTCCGATCAGCGATAAGCCTCCAGCCCACTTCTCACTCTTATTATACTGCGTGACCTACACATTGTACTTAGTGAACGCTGCACGGATTTGGCTAAACTCGCTATCCGGACATCAAAGGCCCTGCCACTGAACCAGGGGCTAATTGGTATCCAACATAGTTTCCTACTTCAGTCTTTTTTATTTGATTCACAACTATTAGCTCAGATGGTCCTGAACCAAGTTTAACTCTCCCATCAGACTCGGTTTCTGCTGTTTCCTGACTAACTTTCCAGTAACTCTTCCTTGGTGAACTGTTTCGGTCACATGAGCCGCTTTTAGACTTGTCTGAACGAAAAGAATTCTCTTCACCATCAACGCCTAAGTCAAGGTTGAAATTTATGAAGTGGTCGGTAGGCTCCTAATGTATTTTCAGCTAATAATGTCCTGTAAACTTCTTCTTGTATCTGGTCCTTGTGTGTGTACACGGATCCTCGAACCCCAAGTAAACCGCTATACCTAACCTGATACATGAAGTTATGTTCGATAGTTATCTTCAACCGGGTCGAAAATTGTCATCATATGCAGATAATATCCTACAGATAACTAGACATAGGCATATCATGAACATGACTGGATAACTAAGCTTCAAACAAAACTACTCGGGTTTGAACCCACACGATAAACAATACTAGGCCGGAAGTAAAAGATAGTACTGCGCAACAAATACAGTTGTGTCTACATATGTTAACATCTCAACTTACATTGACTTTAACAGTACCAGTTTGCTTGAACTCCCAATCCGAAATGTAGTCGTAATTTCCAACAGTGGAAACCATTCTCACCACAAGGTTCACTTCTGGCCTAACCTCTGTTATCTGACAAATTCAACCCAAAACTCATAATCAGTCCTGCACGATTTAGACTAAATTAAAGGCGAACGAAAAGGATATGACACTAACCACTTGTCCCGGGATTCCAACTTCTGTATGGCGCCACAAGACGTCTCCGCCATGTCTTTCAAATATACAGAACGCATTTGATACTAATACAGGGGTACCATTTTGTGAAGTGTAGTATCCGTCCATGAAAACTGCATTTTCTGGGCAATCGGTAAGCGGTTGAAGTGAGGATGCACACTGTCCAAATCCATATTCACCCGCATCCATGAATGTCCTAAAGTACCATTCTTCGGTTAAGTCCATGTATGGAACAAACATTTCTGATATGAATCCTCTGTACAATACTCTTCTGTACTCCATCTTTTCGGCATCGTAGATTGAGGCTTGAGATATAGTTAGCCAGCCTCATGTCAAATGATACATGGAACGTCCAATCTGCCCACCTGAGATTTTTTAATGCATATTCATGACTAATTAGCATACATAAATTAGAGTTTTTCAGGAAACTTATTTTATAGCAAATCAGAACGGCAGAAGTTTCAAATCAATTCCAAACAATTTAAAGGGATGGAGAACACTTCATACTAACAAGATGTACCTTTATTTTAGCAATCCATCTATAAGAACTCAGTAAGCCGCTTGCTCTGGATCATTCTACGATGGTTGATCAACCGAGAAGTCATTCAGGCATCTGCACTGGCGACAAAGTGCGCAGGAAAGAAGTTATGTTAGTACAAGATATCACCTGGATACCGCCATGAGTAACAACGCAGCTCAAAGGATCGGGCTCTACCCATTAGTGGTCCGGTCGCCGTTAACCCAAACCCACAAGGTGAACGGTTGGCGGATTCATGGTGCGCGAGGACGCCGCACAATTCAAGAGGGGTGAAAAGTTTCAAGTCAAGTCAAAGGCTCGCCCATTAGTGATCCAGTTGTTACAAATAGATAGAGTTGTGCCAACCCAAAGTCCACAAGGGGTGGATGGTTGGTCGGACCATGATGCAGTGGGAACGTCGCACAATTCAAAAGGGTGAATGTATCGCCCCAAAATTTTAAGTCAAGTCCAATCAGCTTAAAGGGAACATGAATCCATCTGTAAGAACCCATGTTAAGAGCGTGTTGCTTCCTAATAATCTTAAGATAGATGACCAATTGGGAGGTCTCGATTCACAGTGAGGACAAAGTGCACGCGAAAGAACTCAAGTGACAATGAGACCAAAGATATCACCCGGAGAATGCTATTTACGAAGAACTAATGCCTAAAGGGTCGGGTCGGTGGTCCGGATCGTGACAAATACAATCTATTATCACCTGATATTAAATTACAATTGGCACTGCACAAGGGAGGTGCTTTTGCATAGGGGTTTTAATTATTCATAAAAAGTAATGCGTATTCAATCAGATTAACAATTATATTTAAATCCAAGTCAATGACGTTCATGTACATAGAAAATGTTGCAAAAGTGTCAGGAAAAGGTATCTTGGGACTTTTAAATGTAATTGCTGATCTATTCTAGTAATTAGACAACTTTACAGGGAGTTTCGATGTAATATAGACCGTGCAGTTTATGTTCCCTTAGTACGAATAGCATTGAGAGATAAAATTAAAAAAAAGTTTATTTCAGTTGAAAAACTGTCACAAAATGTAGTGACTCAAAATACCTTTTCGCAACACTATAGTTATAGTTTGTTGACGGATGTACATATGTTAATCCTCCGTTAAGGTTTACTATTTAGTTTCTTACAGTATAATCACAATTTACATGAATACAGTTTCAGATGGCAACACAATTAATTCATAATCTGAAGTAATTCACAGTAAAAGTTTAATTACATTTAAAAGTTGTATAGAAACTATTTAATAAAATAACAGAGAACGTATGAGTTTTGATGTTACCTGACGACATGTCCGTCTAGCGTGAAACCTGGTCCATCGTCAATCATTGACCTCCTAGCAGAACCAAACCTCCGATTTGGCACGGATTCTCTATAATCCGTTCCGTCCGCTTTAGGCACCGGAATAATTTTCCGGTCATGAAACCGGATGATCCTCATCTGATCAAGGTCAATTGTTGTCATTACACCCTCAATAGGCCTCATGTACAAATTAACAGTTCCTTCCCTATAAAAACACATGATGTTGACAATTCTGCCCTCATCTTCCCCTCCAAACCATCCGGCTGTTAAAGTCATACATTCCACTTGATCCATCTTCAGCCCTCTCTTCTCAATCGAAGCAATGAACGGCGTGTACGATTTGGCCAACTCACCAGCCAGAACAAGCTCATCGAAGTTGTGAATTGGGTAGCCATGCCCCTGATACACAATGTCAGAGAAAACCGAACTAGTCGATAAGTCAACGACTAGCTCGTGAGTTTCTCTGTGATCAATTCGTGTTATGACGAATGCACGACGAGGCGGATTGAATTGATGATGATGTCCATGACAGGACTGATGATTTTCGGCTCATCTAGTCCAAATATAATGGAAGCTTACATTGTTTGTTGGGAAATGGTTGTTGATTACAGTTTGGACCTGAAACGATTTCATGGAGTTAGAGGGTCTAGTGGGTGGTAATCTTTGGTTGAAATGATTTGATCAATATGACAAGTGAGGAAGAGGAACAAAATCAGTTTTGTGAGAAACGAAACCATGGTGTTTGTTATCTGAGGTGCCAAGTTCTTGAATGATAAAACTATATCCTAATTTTATAAGAGAATTTTATCCTTTTCACTGTATTATATTCAAGTTAAAAATGCTATGTAAAAGATCATACTGTCATACTTTACCCTTTTGCAAATTATATGCTCCCTCCATCCCGAATTAAACGTAATACAGACCTTAACACAAATTTTAAGAAAAAAATGAATAAAGCAGGAGAGATGAATAAAAATATTAAATATAATAATAAAGATAAGAGATAATAAATAAAGAAGTAAATATTTTCCATTTAAGCAGTATGAAATTTAACGTCCCAAATCAATCGCGATGGTAAGTCAATTCAAACAAACGGAGATATACTAGAATCCTGAGAACACGCAACACGTGTTATCATGCTATATTTCAACTTTTATGATTTATTTAACTTGAGTTTATATTTACAAACACTGACTTTCTACTTGGCCAAAGTAGATTCACCGCCTTCCGCCTCACAACAAATACCAATAAAAATTAACACATTTATTCCATTAAATGTAAAAATACTGAAATTAAAAAATAGGTAATGCTAAAATAAATATCACTATATATATAATTTTTTAATTTAGGAGGTAAATTTGAATATTTTGAATAATATTTGTATTTTTAAAATTTAAATATTTATACGAAGGCAAATAGTAGGCCGCCTTTATCATCTTCGACGATTCGATATGAACTGCTAGATTAAAAATCTAATAAAGATATAATCGATTGATTTTGTCACCGCATGGCTAAGACTATCACCTACAAACATGGCATACATTTTCAGTGTATATACTCCTAAAAGTTTAAAGTTATGTACATATACTACTAAATTACTTCTTCCTTCGCCTCGTCCGATGTTTTTCATTTGATATTTTATGAATTAATATTATTAATTATTTTTAATTAATATAATTTAATATTAATTAGAATAAACTAATATTTAAAAAGTCAACACAAATTAAATTTAAAATCGTTATGAATGAAGATATATATATATATATATATATATATATATATATATATGTATATATATATATATATATATATATTCTCCCAGTGAGTAAGTACCATATTTGTCCGTTGCATTTTATAGATAGCATCAACATGCCATTTTTAATTATAAACATTATTGGTTTAAAAGTGAAATTAAAAGCAGGTCCATTGTGCCATGCTCCTTCTCAAGCAGAATCGAATCGAATGGATCAAATAAATCGAATCAAATTAATTTAATTTTCGTACGAATATAATGTTATTAATTAATGCTATTATGTTACGCACACAATATTTAAAGTTATACATGTAAATTTGTAATTAAATATGTGTGATGTTAATTTCATTTTTGAAGGAGAATGTATCACGTAAAAGTTTACCTAACAATTTTTATTTTATTGTGATATTCTATTCCCGTGACCACTCCCACTTTTGCCAAAAAAGATGATGAAATTAATTATCACAAAATCTGCAGATCTGAGAACAAACTCAAATACAGAAAAATTGTCCAGAAATTTGAAATTAAATTGTCACGCCTCCAAAACCAAATCACTTTAATGCTGATCGGGCCTATAATGGTATTTACCACCAAGACGTGTTCTTCCTTTAATCTTCGAATAACAATTTATCTCAATAGTAGTACAATCAAAGCGTCAATAAAACCCATTTACAACAATAATTACAAGTCCTCAATCTCAAAACAATCATAATACTACAAGTCATCCTACAAGACAATTCTCAAAGTACACAACTACTAAACAATTTCACAAATCCATCATCTCACCTGCCTCAACTCCAAAGATTTTCATTCAATCACTTACTAAATATCTTAAACGGGTACAAGGGTGAGTTCATTGCACTTCTACCCGGATCTAGTATATATATATATATATATTTAATATATATATATATATATATATATATATATATATATATATATATATATATATCTGCTTTTATATCAAATATAATGAAAATCATTTGTATGGAACATGTTACAATACACTATTCACATTTAGTTCAATCAAATATACATTACTTACATACATAAACCGCAAGACACACGCTTATTACATAACTTATCCCCTAACACAATAAAATACACACATAATAATAGAGTATCAAAACACACATAATCCTCGAAAGGGTCCACACACTTTATAGGCATATTGATGAGCATAAACGTACACATAATTCATGTTTTATCAAATTAATTTCACAAATCGCATAGACAAAACATTTTATGGGATATACATACTTGATCCTTTTTCGAATATACTATTATATCAAGTCCCATTACTTGATATAATAATCATAAGTTATTTGTCAAGCTTTAAAACAATACATATACATAGTATAACAATAAAATAAAGCAAAAGTGTCAAGAGTTCCCCTTACTTAAAGGTCGATACGAATCTAAGTCAACTTAATTAATAGCAACATCTTCCAATAGCTTGCACATCGAATCTCCAAAAGTCACCTCCAAAACACCACTAGTACACTTCACTAGTCTCTACTTCGATCGGTTTAATAGGTTGAAACGGAAAAAGTAGGTTACAAGGGCAAAACGGTAATTTATGGAGCTAGGAAAAATAGGAATTAATGATGAAAGGGCACAATTTTAATTCTGCAATGTCTAGGGGTATAACGTAATTTCGGGCACAAAGGGGCTTAAAAGTAGGAAAATATAATTACTGATCCTTTTTTCGAATATACTATTATATCGTTCCCATTACTGATATAATAATCATATGTTATTTGTCGTTTAAAACAATACATATACATAGATAACAATAAAATAAAGAAAAGTGCCGAGCCTCCTTACTTAAAGCCGCCGATATTTAATCTAAGTCAACTTAATTAATAGCAACATCTTCCAATAGCTTGCACATCGAATCTCCAAAAGTCACCTCCAAAACACCACTAGTACACTTCACTAGTCTCTACTTCGATCGGTTTAATAGGTTGAAACGGAAAAAGTAGGTTACAAGGGCAAAACGGTAATTTATGGAGCTAGGAAAAATAGGAATTAATGATGAAAGGGCACAATTTTAATTCTGCAATGTCTAGGGGTATAACGGTAATTTCCTGGGCACAAAGGGGCTTAAAAGTAGGAAAAATAGGAATTACTTGATCCTTTTTCGAATATACTATTATATCAAGTCCCATTACTTGATATAATAATCATAAGTTATTTGTCAAGCTTTAAAACAATACATATACATAGTATAACAATAAAATAAAGCAAAAGTGTCAAGAGTTCCCCTTACTTAAAGGTCGATACGAATCTAAGTCAACTTAATTAATAGCAACATCTTCCAATAGCTTGCACATCGAATCTCCAAAAGTCACCTCCAAAACACCACTAGTACACTTCACTAGTCTCTACTTCGATCGGTTTAATAGGTTGAAACGGAAAAAGTAGGTTACAAGGGCAAAACGGTAATTTATGGAGCTAGGAAAAATAGGAATTAATGATGAAAGGGCACAATTTTAATTCTGCAATGTCTAGGGGTATAACGGTAATTTCCTGGGCACAAAGGGGCTTAAAAATAAATCTGGCCATAGTTGGGTTCAAACATGTGACCTCTAGGTAGACAGACAATTGCTCATCAAACTAACTGGGCTAGGCACAAGGTTGTCTAATACTCTGGCAGTCAATTTAATATCACTGTACGATGGCAGCTACTGTAGATAAGGTGCGAGCCAGGGGTAAAATAGGTATTTTACGGATATGGGCTAAACTGAAATATCCGGAAGTTGGTTAAATTGCACAGGAGGTCCTTGGTACCATCTAATTCTCAAAAGGAAGGGTTTTAACTTTCCAAAAACCTCAAATTAGTCCCTGCAACCTACAAAACTTCACCAATTCGATTCAATCAATTCCAAATCAATACCAAGGTGACACCTATCGAATCCCCGTCCAACTCTCCAACAAAAACGATCAACAACAGTCCCGATTGTCCATGAAAGTTCGCCAATTCCCAAACCCCTTTTCATTCGTGTTTCCCGTCCATCAGCTCCCCTTTTTATCCGCAATTTAAAACCCCCAATATTCATTCGATTTCTGTCCACAATCCGGCACGATTAGTAGTGAAAGTTCTGGGAAAGGTCAAGATTGAAGGAGGCGGCTATGGTGTCGATGGGTGAGAAAGAAAAGAGAACGAGAAGAAGAACAGAATAGCTAAAGGAAACCAAAGAAAAATAAAGAAATAAAGGAACATAAATACACCATTTAAGGGAATTTTCAATAATTGAGCTCCTGTTCAAAATTTATAATTCCTCTCGAACTCAATAAAATTTTCATAAACAATTTAAAGTTAAATAGGTGGTCCGAAATAAATTCCGGAATTTTACATCAATACAAAATGAAGAGGATACGAAGACATCAAGAAAAAAATGTGGATGTAAAATTTGTGATCGAGAAAAAGGGTCACGGGAGTCGGGAGATATGTACAAATGGTAAAAGGAAAGTGATGAGTCCAATGCAAACCAAGAAATCGCTAACATTCTAATAATTATAACAATGATAATTAATTCATAAAGTCGCACACGGTTTATATAAATACGATTTATGTTATCAATAAAATCATTAATTTTATTAATTAAAATATCTATATTATTAACGAAACAAGTCTTATATTGTAATACTAAGATTAACCCATGTTGAATTCAGATAGCTACTTTTTAATAATAAATAGAAATGCGATGATTAAATAAATTAAACGAGAAAATAAGATACCAAAAATTGTCAGACAACGCTTCGTCAAGTTTATTTAAGAATATTCTTCATACAATATTATATCATCGAGTGTTTATTTACGTTAACTATAGTAAAAATATATTCCCCATCGCATCTGACTACATTAATTAAGTAGATGTTTTCTTACCAAAAAATCTATCCCTCAAACTAACCAAAATAAAATACAAAAGATACAACACAATCAATCTATTATTAATTTCAATAATTCAGGATATGTGGTCACCCCAATATACACACACAAATATTATACAAACGTAATTTCACACGTTATTACATTGTTTTTCCAACCCACCTGCTCCTCAATAACCTCATGCCAGATGCACACCCCACCAAAGACACAAAAATTATTATTCTATAACCCTCGGGGAAGGGGGGACCATTATGGATGAAAAAAGTAGAGAAAAGATCTAAGAGAGTTTCCCCACCTAGAGAGTTTCAGATTCCCCCAGGCCCGTTATGTATCAAGAAAGTACAGAGAAGATCGAAGAGAGTTTTCCCATCTAGAGAGTATATGCACTCATGGAAAAAAAATGTAGTTTTTATCGACGATTTAATCATAAAATGTCATACGGTTCTCAGAGAATAAAGGTATGTAACTGTTCGAGTATATATCCGACCGACCAACATCATTATTTCGAACGGTTGAAATTCGTCGATAGAATTCCAAATGAGATCAGAGAGAAAGAAAACCTTATACCTCATCCTACCGATCAATCTTATACATAAAGAAAAGAAATCAGCCTTCACGTAGAATGTTGTTGATAGACATGTAAAGATCAACACACCACCAATTAGTTCATTAGTGTCTCTTCTTTTCTGAATCGAAAAGAGACGCCTAAGACACCATTCATGTAACATTCTTGAAAATCACCAGTGACTACGCCAAGATAGATCCAAAGGTCCTCCTATCCTGATTCATGCCCATTAAAAAAATTAGTGGGTGGCGATTTGATAATTATGAGATTTAAGATTTGATCGATCATTTATAAATAGTTACAAAGTTGAATATCATTTTGTAATTATGTAACCAAAATTAGATTAAAATTGTAAAGGTAATGTAAACAAATACGCATTAACTCCTAAGATCAAAAATAACTTTACCCTGATTATAAATGTTTTGTAATTTTAATCCAAAAAAATGAAAGAATTTCTCACATTGATTTGTGGTCAAAGTACAATAGCTAGAATTAATAATAAAAACTGGTCTTTATAATATATGGATGGATAAATCACATCTTCACATGCCTAAAAAATTAAAAATTAATTTATTACTTTATTCTTTACCTTCTTACCTCTTCTACTTTATTCCTACGACTATTCATTATCTTTCATACATAAGTATTTAGAGAAAAGTCGAAACTTAAATTCAAAAATAAAAAGAAACGTAGAGAGTTAATACAACTTAAAATGAATTTCTTTTTACACTAATTTTGTATATGTACATATGTATGTATATATATCTATATATATATATATATATATATATATAAAAGTCGCTAAACAAAATAATCGTATATTTTAGTTTGTCGTAATGTTTGATGCTAAACTATTTAAAATGAGTATATTTTGAACGCCTAATGCTACGTTAATTATTTATAATGTGTTTTTAATGAGTCGTTTTTAATTTTTAAAATTCCATTATTTCATTTTATCTTATTCAATAAATTTATATTTTATTTTAATGAATAAAACAATTTATTTAATTAATAATAGTAATCAAGATTGATGTCCATAGATTCGTCTTGTCACGGCAAATTCAAATATATGTTTAAAATATTTTTTGGATTTTTGTAGATAAAGTTATATGAGATTAATATTTTATTTTAGTGAATGAAATGATTTATTTAATTAGAAATAACAATAATAATAATAATCTATTAAAAACACTAGTCATGGTCATGGCCAATGCACCCATCGACATGATTTTTAGATTTTATCATCGCAATGCTTCACGGATGCCACTACTCACGGCCATCATCCTGCGGACCATTAGGAATGGTCTAAGGTTACATAAGTTCCATTCTTGTAAGCTTCGATTAGCTTAGTATTGTCCTTAGAGTATATAATCCACTTGATCAACATCTATCTATTATATCGAAATGTTTTAATTTTGTTGAAGATATACACTCAAACTTAATTATTCTCATGATAACTATGACTTAAATAAGTATATTATTCAGTACTTTTCTACTTATTTTATGCTTGGACCAACCTCCATAATTGGAGAAACACCAATTGAAACGTAAAAAAATAATTCGTAAAAAATATCATAAACCCATTTTTTTATTAATAAAGAGATAATCAATATCGCATGAAAATGTCCGATATTGCTTCTTCATTATTATTCTTCTTCTTATTGCCGACCTAGAACCTTTCCAAGCCAATTATTACCTACCTATTATCGAGGTAATTGAACCGCTTATCTTGTAATCCGACGATTGACATTAATCGGGAGATTATCTATATAGCGCATCGATTCGCTTCAGCTTCTTCAATTCTACCTGTGGTTTGTGACAACGAAGGGTAAATTGTATCAATTGCTCAATCTTTGTTTCTTGCTTTAGATTATGTTCGAGCCTGCTTATATACAATATTGATTATGTCTTCGATAATTGAGTAGCTAAACACCCCAATTATGGGGTGGTGACCCATTCAATGCATGCTAGCTAGAGTTTATGTGATTCAAGTGCATCGATTAAATTATTTGTGCTTTTTAGATTAATCGCATATCTTGCTATTACATTTGATGCCCAATCCGTCAATACCAATCGCTAGATTAAGCATTTAATCAATACACCCAAATGTTTTCCGTCTTGCTTCAATCTAACAGTTAGTTGCAAACAGTAATAGTAGGATTAGCTAGATTGATTGTAGTCTAGTGGAATTGATGCCTTCACTAGTGCTATTTGTTTTTGAACTCAAGTCTGTGACAACTTGCGTAGTCAATCCTATGAATCACATGTATCGGAAAAGCTAGCTTGTTTCACGTTACCGCTCCATAATTCTCCTTAATCATATCATTGTCGTTTAGATTAATCTGTTTTCTAGTTAGATTGCATAAGTAGATAGATAATATAGAACAAATTTGCTGCCGAAGCAAAAAAGCCCTTTTACTACTTTCTTTATTGTAATTACTATTCGTAAACAATACTCAGCATAGTTAAGTCCTTCAAGACCTAATTCTGGTTAACTCCACTATACCATGTGTTTTCGTGAGGTCGAGGATTAACTCTCGCTTAAAATAAATTAAGAACCTCGATTTGACACATCAGAGGCAACCCGGTTTTACTTGCTTTCCAGCTTAGCTTCAGTATTCACGTCTTCTTCCATTAAATTAATTGCATACACGTTTACTTCTCCTTATTTTTCTTTACCAAAAATACGCATGCTTTACTTATTTTGCATCGAAAAAAAAAACCTCGACTAACAAAAACTAACTGGTGTACGCCACTTAGGAAACTGGCGACTCCAGTTAGCTTCTCTAGTCGACTGGAGACGCAAGTTAGCAAACTAGCGACGCCAGTCGACTAACAAAAACTAACTGGCGTACGCCAGATAAGAAACTGGCGACGACAGTTCCTTTCTTTTTAAACCCTCCGTTCTTTTCGCCTGCTAGCTCAGTTCGTTGTTTTCTAACGTTCTTCAGTATCAGGTCATCTCCTCAACCTTCTACGCATCTTGGAAACTTTCCATCAGGGAATCCTCTATCTTATCAACTCTCTACTTTTTTATCTTTTCACTCGTTTGCTCGAGGGCGAGCACGAGTTCAGGTTTGGGGAGGGGTGTTTCGAGTTTTGATCTGCCTTAGGCTTCTTACTTGCATATTTTCGGATGTGTTTCTTTCTGTATATCTTATTCGAGTATGTCACCTGTCACCGCTGAGTCTAAGTCTCTCCCAAGTCGAGCATCTATCGCATGTACTAAACCTATTTAATGCTTTTGCTTGATCGATCCTCGACTATTAGCAAGCAGTATGCTTAAGTTTGCTAAGTTCATTTCTGTTGTATATAGAAAGTCTGTTCTAATTCCGTGGTCCAAAATTCCTGTGAGTAAACCTTAGCCGATGAAAAAATATTGCACCTACTGCAGTGATTTAATTCGGAAGTGCAAACTCCCTTGTTTGCCTCATCATTCTCATCCAGACTGTAAGTTAAGTATGCTAACGGCATGTTTTCCATTCTTATTTGTTATGCCAAACCCGCTCTAAGAACAAAGTTTGGGGAGGAGGTTTATGTGCCCTACTTGTATTGATAAAGACTGTTCGTGTTTTCGCTCTCTCGCATAAATAAAATAAGTCTCGAGTGGATCTATGGTACTAGTTACCACCGTTCGTGGTCAGTACATTACAAATACTACCTATATACCAATGCTGCCCTTAAAAGCTATATGTTCGTGAGGGTTGATGGCATGTAGATTAAACCAAAGACGCAAAAGTGCGGACTTTCTAAAAGACACTACCAAAAATGGAGACAGAAAAAATATATATAAGCATACGGGTCATATACAAGATCAAAAAAGAGTATGGAAAAATGAAAAAAATATTGGAAAAGAGAGAACGACGCCTTTTTATGAGCTCATCAACGATTGTTATAGAGCTATGAAAAGTTCCTTCCGACTTAATTGATTGAGTACATTGCATGAGGTATTTGAGACATCTTTGTAACGCAAGTCGCCTTCCTTATCTCTTTAAATTTCGAGTGATTACCCCATCGACACTTCCAGGAGTGTAAGAAATTAGTTGCATAGGATCCACTTGTGAGGGACGCTTTATTAGACTTAAGTTCTATTTACTTTGGAAACGAACCTTTGAACTTGTGCATGTTATTCGTGAATGTCAAGGATGTCAAAGCTTCGCATTTCGGGCTTATTATGTGCAATCAGAGACTCCTGAGCTTGGGAGCTAGACTTTATTTTGTGTCTATGTGTTTTTTTTTGCTTTTTCTAGGTTTTTTAGAGAGTGTATTGCTTGAGGACAAGCAAGGGTTCGATTTGGGAAGTTTGATGAGTCGGTTTTACATCGTCTCATCTGGTCTTTTTTACCATCTTTTTGTTATCCTTGAGTATAGTTTTATTAGTTTTCCTAGAGTATTTTTACTTGTTTTGTTCTTTGTGTGTTTTGTAGGTATTTGGCTAAAACCGCGCTAATGGAAGGAAAAAAGGTGAATTTTATATGAATCTACAAGATATGGAGTTCCAATGCCTCGTATGGATGCTAGAAGTGGAGCGGGAAGGCCAAAATATCAAGAATTAGAGTTAAAAGGCGTCAAAGGAGAAAAACCGAGCTAGAAAAAGCGAAAAGGGCAAAGTCGTCAATTCCAGGAATAGTGGCGGACGACAGAGTGGAGCTGGCGGGCGCCATGGACCATATCCAGGCGCCATGTATAAGGTGGCGTCGCAATTGGTGCCATGGCGCCATCAAAGACTGGCGACGCCAGCTTCTTCTCAACACGGATTTTCCTAATCTGTTCAGATTTTGTTTCTTCTTTCTTCCTATTAGTTAAAAAACATCGACTTTGACTGTTTTGATATTCATTCTATTGTCAAGAACTCACCTTGCTCTAGAACTAGACCTAGTTTCAAAGGCAATTACCCGGTTTGAGGTAATTGAAACTTTTTTCCTTGTAATCCGACGATTGACGTTGGTTGGGAGATTATCTACACACCTTTTTCATCGATTCGCTTGCTCTTCAATTTCTACCTGTGGTTTGTGACAACTAAGGGTAAAATTGTATCAATCCTCTCAATCTTGGTTTTGTGCTTGAGATTATGTTTATTGCTAGTATGATTATACTTTTGCTTGTCATGAGTAGCTAAACACCTATTATGGGTCAGCGATCGATTCAATGCATGATAGCTAGGGTTTATGTGATTCAAGTGCATCTAATTCACTACTTGTGCTTTTTAGATTAATTACTATTCTCGGTATCACGCTTGATGATCTTCTAGACAAAATCACTTAGATTAGGCATTTAATCAATACACCAAAATGTCTTTGCCTTGCTTCGATCTAATGGTAGTTTCAAACCGTGATAGTAGGCTAGTCGAATTGATCAGCCTAGTGAAACCGATACCTTCATTAGTGCTATTCATTTTTAACTCAAGACCGTGACAACTTCATGTAGTCAATCCCGTGAATCACATGTATCCGCTAGCTAGCTTGTTGACGCTACTACCCATAATTTCGCCCATTCATATTTCAATCTCAAGTGTTAAATCGGTTTCTAGTAGTTGCAAGTAGTTGCTCACTTTAGTTTATCATCTCGCTGCTGAAGCAAACAACCGTTTAGTGCTTTTTCATATTGTTACTTTTATTCAGAAATCAAGCTCACTTAGTTAATTCCTAGAGACCGACCTGGGTTAACTTCACTTCACCATGTGTTTTCAGAAGGTCGAGAGTTAGCTCTTGGCTAAGTAAACAAAATATTAAAACTTTGATATTGACACATCAATGGGTATCATCCTTCGTTCTTCCATGGTACCTATGCTCAAAAGTGTGTGAGATAGCATGTTTGGAGTGAACTCAGGACTATGGCTTACATGCAAATCTCATGGGGTCTTCCTCCCCCAAACCCGATGGTTGGTATAGAAATCGAAAATGAAAAGTAAAAAGTTCAAATGCAAGTGCGTAAAACAAGCATGACCATGGGTTGCCTCCCAAGAAGCGCTTATTTTAGGTCTTATAGCTCGACCCCTATTTAGAGATGACTTAGCTGTCGAGATTTGGACCCTCGAACTTGTTGGAGCACTTTCTCAACCATTCGTTCGTTGCGTAGTTCTTATCTCCATCCCAACGCCTCATCGCTTCTTTGAAATCTTCCCCTACTGGATCCATCCCAAATTAGAACATATGTGAAGTATGTTCCTTGCTTCACTCGTCCTTGATCACATCCACGAAGAAAACCTGCTCCAATTCTTCATATGCTCATAGTCAAAGTCCACTATGTCTTCTTCCACCAGATCCAAAGATTATATACCCAAATTCCTCTTCATCTCCTAAATGAAAATCATCAGCCTCCCAAAGAACCTCTTTCAACTCTCTTTCCATCCCCTAGAGTTCACCCTTAGAATTGAAACGCTTCCGCCTTCTTCCACGATTAATGAATAGGTCTTCTCCCCCGTGTCAACTACGACTTCCATCTGATGTAGGGCTTGTCGCCCAATAAGTGTTTTAGATCTCATCAAACTTCCTTCCATATCCATCACCAGGAAGTCTAACCTTGTCCTTATGCCTCCGATCTCCACAGGTAAACCTCTGATTTCTCCAGCACATTTCTTCGTCGAGTTGTCGGCCAGCTGGAAGCTAGTTCCGCATGGTTCTAGTCTCGTCTTCAATCCCTAGCTCCCTTGCTTTAGCCAATGACATAAGATTTACACTGGCTCCAAGGTTAATCATGCAATTTACCTTCTTGCCATTCACTCCAATCGTCATGCTAAAATGTCCCGGATCTCTTATTCCTCTCCTCATGATATCTGATCCTTCTCTCCATGCCACTATGACGTAGGCCTTCTTCCGGTTAAAGAATTCCCTTACAACTGCCATGTAGTCAGATGGGTATAGAGTAAACAGGTCTTGCATTGGCACTGGAATTGATTGGCTCTCCAGGTTTCCTTTAGCCTTCTTCTTAGCAAATTTTCGATGTCATTCAAAATTCTTCCGGAAGGCGATCCTTCAAATCTATTAACTTATCGGGTCACGGACCTAACAAATCCCTTCTCGAGCCAATATTTATAGTCACGCCCCTTCATTGCCTTCGCTTGTTTTATTCTTCTCTTCCTCCTCATTCAACCTTTGATTTCTACTACTTCCTTATTCTCCTTCCCCTTAGCGCTTTTACTTCGCACAAAATCTGGTGATGTTATCCCACCCCAAAGGGTTATCGATCCTATGTATTCCATGCGCTGCTCCTTTACCTCTTCTACCTTGTTATCCATATCTCTTACTACCGATGAGACAATAATTTAGAGTCTCATTCGGTCCTTTTAGCAGTCTTTGTTAGTCTTTGTTCATGGTTTTATAGTTTTTTTTTTTGGTACAATTTTATGCTTTGGTGTTTTGGTTTTGCTTTGTAGGAATTTAGCTTTTTGAGCTCAATTGAAGAAAACAAAGTCGCCTGAGCTCGCCGCGGTGAGAGTTTACGAAGCAGCAGGAAGTTTGGCAAGATGGCGAGCCAAATTTTACGAATGCCTCCCCTGCTAGAATTGAGATCGTCATGACGAGATTAAGCTTAAGTGATATATATTGCGAAAAGAAGACTCCGTGGCGAGGAAATCGCCCGCATAAATGAGAAATTATGTCGATATGTATTCGACAACAAAGGCTCGCCGTGGCGAGCTATTTCTTCCACCGAGGCAAGACGCGCAGAATAAGACTTTTTATTTTCCTTTTAGCTTAGAATTGGGACTTCTTCCTAGACTTTTCTTTTAACTTAGTTCTTAGAAAAAAGCTCCATATTCATACTTTGACATTGAGACATTATTGGAGCCTGGTTTTCATCATTGTTGAAGGATTGATATCGCATTCGGAAACATTTGATAATTCTCATCGCTTAACTCTTCGATTCGTGTTGTTATTGTTTATCGAATTGTATGAGCTTGCATGCATTATCAACGCCTGCTTACAATATGGAATACTTTGAAGTCTTTGATCTTTGCTTCTACTCCGAGTAGCTACACCACTCCGAACACGGTAATTATGTGACGGTTTTGCATACTTGCTTCTAGGGTTAGGATTCGTTCATATAGGTTCGTCTAGTACAAAATCTTCATAAAAACTATCAATCCAATTCGCTAGTTCAAGATTTTCTAAATCGTTTAAGGATCGTGGATTGACGCACTACCCATTACACTAGTTCAAAACATTTAAAATAACGATTGGTCGAGGTTGATTGATTGATTTATGTACACCGACTGGTGACAAATATGAACGATTTCCCTAGAGCGAATTAGCATTACTCGATCATAACTGATGTGTTCGCTCTATCTCATTGATTTTAACCTTTACATTGCTTTATCTGATTTCTAGTTTAGAAAGTATTAAAATTCAAATAATTCATATGTTTACACAAGTAATCGCTTACTCTCTGTTGTGGTAGCTTAATTTGTTCCTTAGCGAACGATTCCGTGGTTAGTATTGTCTGTTGATGTGCTCAAATTAGTACTTAGAAAGCATGTATAAAGCAGTTCTTGTAAACAGACAATGCTAACCACAGAATCATTCGCTAAGGAACCAATTAAGCTACCAAGCAGTTGAATGCAAATAGGCACTTGTGAAAACAATTTGATTGGTTTGTTTGAATACTTCTAATAACTAGAAAACATATAAAGTAAATAGACGGTTGATGACAATGAGAGAAGATGAACATAGTAGTAATGATCAAGTAATGCTAATTCGTTCTAGGGCAATCATTCATATTTGTCACGCGGTCGGTGTACAGAAATCAATCAATCCAATTCAACCAATCGTACTTTGAATATTTCAAACTAGAGTAATCGTGGGTTGTCAATCCATGATCCTTAACCGAAAATGATTTTGAAGATTTAAAACTAGCTAATTAGATTGAAGGTTTACGAATATTTCAAACTAGACAAACCTATATGAATGAATCCAAAACTCTAGAAACGAATATACAATACTATCACATAACTACAGTGTTCGGAGTGATTTAGCTACTCATGATGGAAGCAAAGATGAAAGACGTCAAGGTACTGATTACGCTAAGCATAAGCATGGTGATAATCGCATGCAAAATCATTCAATTCGATAAACACAAGAAAAGTACGAATTGAAGATAAACAATAGAGAATTATCAATAGATTACCAAGAATTCGATATCAATCCTTCAACAATGATGAAAACCAAGCTCCAATGATGTCTCAATGTCAAAATCTAGTTCCTGAGCTTTTTCCAATGTAAATCTAGGGTAAAAGAAGTTATGTCTGAAGTTATAGGTTTTTTTACCAAATTCAAATGTGGTGAAAGAAATCTATTTAAAGGAGAAAAAACGAGTAGAATCCTAGCAGAATTCGACCGGAAAATCGCCCTGCAAATAAGCTCTCGGGAACTCTCGCCGCGGCGAAGGTGCTTTCTGACGGTCAACTTGCGATGTCTGTATCGTTTTCTTCATGAAGAATTTGGCTACTATTTTGCAACAAAAGTTATATCCCTTTGAATTATCTTTTCATGGCCACCGAGATCAGGTAAATCGGACTTCATATGAGAGAGTTATGTCCAAAATGGCTAGACTGCTCCGTAAATCATCACTTTTGCAAGTCACGCTAAAACGCCTTTCAATTCTTCGTCCGAACTCCGAATCCACTTCCGTCTTCGCCCAATTACTCTTCATTCAAAGATCTATAACCAATGTCTTCACTCCGATTTTCAACCTCGGGACCAAATAACACAAAAAATCCTACAAAACACAAACAGAGTACCTGTTGAGGGGTAAAACCTCTAACACTAACTAACTAAACTATTACAAATAACCTAGTCAATGGCCCGCCTCCGACTTGAGGTCCGACGTAATACTGGTCCGAGATTGTGTACGTGAAAGGACTAAGGGGGGGGGGGGGGGTTAGAATGGGTTACCCGGATTGCCTATGTCAATCCGATAAGAGACTTTACTCAAGAGAGAGTTGGAAGCTCTCAATGTAATAGTTATGAGGGATTATGATAATACTTGGAGATTCTTCCCTTCATATTGCTTACCTTAAGGTCTTGGACCTTGTACTATATTTATACTTATCATATGGTTATGAGGTGGCTCACAAGATGATGCCAAGTGTACGTTTCAGATTTGGACACTAATGCTACCTTTGGCCTATGGCCTATTAGTGAACAGTAATCCAATACTAATCAATGGGCCTGGGAGGGTAGTTTGGACCTTTTCCCTACTTGAGTACTGTTCCACCTGTTGGGTCCGTGTTGGTCCCTCGGACAGATCTGTCTGCTTGGTTGATGTGCCCTTGGGTAACTCTGGATGTCCGAGCCAAGAGTCTCACAGAAGTATCTCAGTAGTTCTGTTATACGTTTGGTCTTGATGTGATGGTGGCGTCCGAGATTCTCTCGTCCGGTCCGTTTGGCATCTCTGTACTGATGTCGCCAGGTTTAGAAGTCCTTTTCCCAGCTAGCTCGGACTAGCTATGAGGGTGTAGTGACTTTAGCGATTGTTAATCCACTGCCGGACCATGTGAGGTCGGACCAAGATCAATCGCTAATTAAGTGATGCGCTTTTAGGACACGCCTACGGCGCTTAACGGATTGGACACATGTCCGTAACAACATATGTCCCCCTAGTTTCCAAGTATCTTAGTAGAAGATAGTTGGTAACTATGAAAAGAACAAGAGCGTGTCCGAATCGTTAACTGAAAAAAGGAAAAAATCCTTTTTGTGGAAATCTGTCATCCGTGTTCCGTGTTCTTAGGAATTCAATATATCTCTCTCTTTTTCCTTCTACACCGAGTTATATAATAGCTCTGGATCAGATGGAAAAGGTATTTCAGATCCGAGATATATAGATCCGAGTACGTTAGATCTCGTAGCCCTCTGGAAGCTATCCGTTGGACCGATTGTTGAATTGGTCCTCCCGGGTCGCTGATCCGTAAGCCAAAGAGACCCAATAGGTTGTCCGTCCGGCCCACGGGGGAAAGATCCCGAGTAAAGTGATGCGACCGTTGGATCAGGACGACATCAACGGTTGGGGTTCTAAGCCCGATTGATGTGACGCGTCTGTCAAGCATTAAATGCGACGTACTGCACTACAAGAATAACCGTATTTAGGGACGGATAAAATCCGTCCCTAACTTAGGGACGAATCGGTGGTGTTTAGGATTTGACTAGGACGGATAGCCTATCCGTTTTAGTCCGTCCCAAATAGGATTTGATGAGTAATCCGTCCCTATTTAGGGAAGGATAGAATTATCTCTGTTCTAATTTAGAGACGGATAATTCTATCCGCCTCTAATTGCTAACCAAAAAAAAAAAAATTTAGGGACGGATAGATCTATCCGTCCCTAATACTATCAGAAACCCTAATAAACTCTCTTCCTCCCACACTCACTAACCACTCCTTCTCCTTCTCTCATTCTCTCCCACTCCACCACCACCACTGCACCACCACTGCCTCTCCGGCCGTCCACCACCGTTCGACCACCACTCCACCACCACGGGATCTCCGTCCTCCACCACTCCACCACCTCACCACCACTGCCTCCGTCCACCACCACTCCACCACCTCACCACCACTGCCTCCGTCCACCACCACTCCACCACCCTTCCTCCACCACCACCCACCCAACAACCACCTCCCTCCTTCCTTCACCACCACCACTCCACTGCCTCTGTCCGCCACCCCTCCCCCTCCACTGCCTCCGTCCGCCACCACCACCACTCCACTGCCGTATCAACCACCGAACCTCCACTGTCCACCACTGCCTCCGTCCAGATCTCATCACCACCACTGTCATGCCGTCCACCACCAGATTCGACTTCCACCGTTCAAGATGCAAAGATCCAGATCTAGTTTTTTTTTTTAATTTTCTCTTATTAATTTTGTAATTTCATCTTTGTATTAATTATTAAATTGTATATTGTATTATTGTATTATTGAATAATGAATATTGAATATTGTATGAAATTTTCGATTTAGTGTATCATTGTTGGTTTATTTGTATCAGATATTTGTATAAAATTGGTTTATCCGTATTGAATATTCGTATATAATTATCGGCTTATTTGTATCAATAAAATTATCGGTTTATCCGTATCAATATTCGATTAAAAATAAAATTAAAAAATTATTTAGGACGGATATTTATCCGTCCCTAAAGGTTCGATTATTGTGACGGATAATATCCGTCTTTAATAGGGAGACGCCTGCTTTAAGGATCGGCGTTTCTATCCGTCCCAACAGCTTAGTGGACGGATTTAGGGTTTAGGGACGGATAACCGCCCCTAAACCCGATTTTTTTTTTGTAGTCGATACCATCCACTCGCTGCGGCACAACCTCGATCGAAAGGACCAACGGCCGATTCAAATCCAAGTGATGTGACTCTCGGCTTTCCCAAATTTCCTTATAAATAGTCACCATCACCACTTTCAAACTTTTAGCAATATCAAAACTCAGAGCAATCACAAAGCAATCCGAGCAATTGACGCATCTGAGAAAGTAAGACTCGCAGAATTTTGAAATTCTCTTGAATCCATACCCTGAGAAGCAAGAAGGCTTAGTCGTCTGCTCAAACTTATCAAGTCAACCTTGTCAAGTACGCCTTCACTCCTCTTAAGTTATCTCCTTTTCGTGATATGCTTACTACCGCCATATGTTTTACCGCTCGGATATGAAATTGTCGAGTCCAGATTTGCCGATGTTACAGTGATAGGCTTTAGCAGCGTTCTTAGTTGAAACCATTTCCTCCTGTTGCATGCCAATTTTATCACAAGATCCCGTTGATTCATCTCGTGTCATGACCATCAGAACCAAAATTTGATTATGCATGCTTATTCGTAATGTGGTGCCACCGCACACGCCTTCAGAATCGGCCCCGCTTTAGCGTAGTATAGTGCCAACGGCGATTTTGTGCCAAGGTTAGTACCACTAGTGCCGAGACTAGCGCCATGCGTAAAAATCTAGTTAAGTAGAACTCCGTAGGCTTTCTTTGACTTAAAAAGTTACCTAAACAAACTCTCGGACAATCACCACCATCGTTTCTGACTTGTTTCCTTCTGCCCTAGGATGTCCGGGAGCGATAGTCAGAACCAGCACGAGGCCCCAGGTTACAATGATGCAGTAGACTTAGGGACTGGATCCGTAGATTTGACCTTGTCCGTGAGAGATTTCCTAGTTATGGACCTTGGGTCGTCCAAGGACTCGAGGCGGCAAGGAGTCCGCAGCGGTGTACAGCCGACGTTACAGCGGGCTAGGGTGATCTTGCTAGGACTAGGTTGTTAGTCCAATCTCGGACTATAGGTGCATTGGGACGTCCAAGGATCCGAACGAACTGCATGTGGAGCGGGAAGGCGACAGCGGTCGGGAGGCTGATGAAGTCGAGATGTTCGAGGCCGGGGTGGAAGACCGTGTTGTAGCGGAAACAGGTCCGTCCAACCCAAGCACGTCTAGACGACCCGAAGGTGTCGATGAGGAGGAGGAAGATGGTGAGGAAGAGGAAGACGAGGACGAGGAGGAAGAAGAAGAATGATCTCCTGTCGCTCGTCCCCCTAGACACTCCGGTCGGCGGATTGCATTACACCGCCGCGCCTGCTCACCCAGCTTCCATTAATTGAAGGTCGGGCGCGAAGTTACCCAATCAAGTTCTCGCTCGCCATTCATTGTTACAATAGCGGATTTAATTTGGAGAACTAAACACGATTTGACTTCTTCCGCATTTCCATCAAGGTTAAGGCGGAGGATATTCCGAATGGAGGCGAAGTGGAAACTCCTCGACCAGAGAAATCATGGTTCCCGAGCCCGGACACACATTTTACAACCCGCCCGCCGGGTATATGTGTGTGCACGAGGTAGCTTTTGCTTGTGGGTGGAAGATCCCCATTGCAACGGAATTGAAGCATATTCTGAATCACATTGGGATTCGTCCGAGTCAGGTTATCCCAAATTCCTTGGGTAATCTTATCTGCTTCGTTGTTTTTTGCAAGAAGAAAGGGCAGCCAATAAATTTTGAAAACTTCAGGCAGCTCTTTCATGTTTCGTTCAGTCCGGGGAATCCCCTCTTCTATACTTTAATGAAAAGGAAACCCTATAACTTCATTTCGGACTCCATTTCGTCGCTGGGATCGAAGTGGTGGGATAAGTACGTTTTTGTACGGAGGATAAGTACGTTTTTGTACGTTTTTGTTAACTTGAAACTTTGTGCTCTTTCTTCTTCGGGATACCCTATTTTGATTGCGTATTTCCGAAATTCTGGTAATTCTTCTTTAACATATCTATATCTGACGCCTTTGGTTTATTGTGCAGCGCACTGGTTCGACTACATTATGTCAATGCTCCGTAAAAGAAAAGGTTGCAAAGGGAGCAGCAAGCCTTGGAGGTCGCCGCTGGTCAGAGGACCAAAATCATCAACACTTCCGCAGGTCTTCCTATGTCAAATCCGAAGAATGCCGCAGTGTTTGCCGCGGAGGAAGAAAGGCGGAACAAGGCTGGAGAGGACTCTCAGGCCTTGGCGGTGCCCGATAAGGGCAAAGCCCCTGCCACTCGGAGCGCCACTGCTTCGAAGTCCCAGGCCTCCGCTGATGTAGCACCACAACGGGAGGTGTTGATGCAGGATGCTATCACCTCGGGATGCAAGAGATCGAGGAGCAACCTCGGAGGCTCCCCCTGCAGCAAAGAGACAGTAATTGTCCGCTGTCCTGCCTGTTGACCAAGCTGCTCTCGATAAGAAGTACGAGCTGGCTTGTGGACTCCCTGAGGTTGAGTGGGTCGGAGGGCTGGATGGGCTATACCAGCGGGTAAGTAATCTTTCGATGATCTCCTTGGCTTGTTCTTAATATGATAGAAATGTAACTTACGTTTACGGACTTCGCACTGGATGTTTCATCGTGCCATGCAATGGAAGGCCTAACGCGCTTACTATTGAGGAGGACCTCCACAAGGTCAGGCTACTTCCGCGGATGAGGCGAGAAGGTGAAACAATGGAGATGCACCGAAAGAGCAAGAAGTGAAGTTCCATAAGTCAAGACCACCAGAAGAAATTAAGCGGACTCGACCGGTGGAGAACTTTGTCAACAAGTCGATGAAGGCTTTTCTCGATTCCAAGGATTTCCGTCAAGGCCTCCAATATGCCCGCCTTCAGTGGTCGTGACTTCATGGAGTCCGACCTTCAAGTTCTCGACGGGACAACCATGCCTCCCGCTCGACGGGTTCGTGTCCGCTTATCGGGCACCGCAATTAAGGACTACTTCCACCAGATTGATCGAAGGCGTATGGTTAATCCTTCTTCGGATACTAATGGTGTGGAGGTCCTCGTCAATGTTGTCTCGATGATGAACAGCCGTCTGTGAGTCATGGAACTTGTCACCGAGGAAGGTGGATCGAGATTCGAAACGGCGGGCCCTTCCTCCCGAGGTGGGTCCCGGATGCCCTCCGAAAGGTATGCTTTGTACCTTTCGATAATTATCGGGCTTTCCTAAAGAAGTGGTTCTACCTGCCTTGCCGGGTCGTTGGCCTTCCCGCGGATTTCAACTTGTTCAATCTTGTTGAAACCCTTGCTACGCACGCCGTCTCCAACACGTCCCCTGCCGATCCGCCCCAAGCTGGTGAAGCTGGTCCGAGCCAAGCTGGGCCTCAGTGAGAAGTCCGGGGTATGCCCCGTTGAAGTTCTCAGACCATCAATTTTTTCGCTGATTTGTATCTTTTGATAACGCGGAATGTCATTATGTACTATCACTTTGATTCGTACTTAATCCGAGGAGTTAAACCTCCTATGCTTCCGAATTATTACTTGCTCTCCTTATCTGTCGTTCATATGCTGAGTTATCATAAATTACACATCTCTTAAGAGCACGGATCGATGTAGATGGCGTCTGATGTAGAAATCAAACCATCGTCTTTCTGATCCTCGGACCGTTCGCTCCTTGGGATGCGTAATTCTTCTAGAAGGAGGAAGGTGAAACAGTGAAATATTCATTATGACTACGTCTTTTCATCTCCCCAGTCATCGGATGATCGACAAGTGGCGAGATCTTAAGGACCCGTCGCGACTATAAATAAGGGTGTGGTAATTCTTCCTTTTTCACTGCTGCACCCTTCTCCATTCTGTCTGTTGTTTTATCCACTCTAGCCTTCCACAAAAGCCGGAGTTCTCCAGGATGTCGGAATCTGATGACGAGGAATATCAGCATTGGGTAAACTATGCTTGTGGGCACATGCATCCACCGATTTACCCGGGTACAGGGACCGCGGATGACCCGATCATCCTTGATTTTGAAGGCGATCCCCCTCGATGTCCGGGAATTGCTAGGAGGCTAGCCTCCTAAGGGAGGGAGCGGACGCTGAAGTTGATCCGTAGGAGGATCCGAATGCAGCAGCAAGCTCGTCAGGGCCGAGGTGGTAGCTCGGAGTCCCAAGGCTCGACTTTCGGAATCTGGTGAAGGAACAAGGCGGGGTATGCCCCGTGGAAGTATGTACTTATCCTTGGACCTTTTCAGATTGTACTTTTGTTATGTAAATGTTCGGATAATTTTGTCTATAAAATTTGAACTATTTTTCGTCGGATAAGACCGCCGCCTCTTTCTTGTTAAAGCTTCGTCGGATTATATTGATGCACATATCTTTGTAAGATGACCAACAAACTCGGACGTGGTTGATGGGCTTGTTTAGGCTTGATTGGATAAACCAACTAACCCAACACTGTTCAACTCGAACGGGTGGCTTAAGCCCATTGCTGACGTCAATCTATTCAAGCGTATGGACGTTGATCGTTGAGTGCTATAAAAAGACACGACCCCAGTGCCAAAACCGTGTAAACTGATCCCAAACTCTTCTCTCTCTGTCTTTGGAGTCATGGCTTGTAAATCATCAAAGCCGGATCTCTTCTATTTTCTTCCCATCCTACTTTAATGGCTCTCATCTCTCTTGAATTGTCAAAGGATTCCTAGTTTCAAGAGAGTTAGAGACATTAAAGACGGTTGGGCAAAGATCTTAGTTATCTCGGTTTGAATGTATATCTGTCCGTCTCCTCTGCTTTCTTCCAACCCTACTTTAGTGGTTCAAATCTCTCTTATATTGGAAATGGTTTCCGAATTTCAAGAGAGTTTGAGTCTCTAAAGCCGGTGAGGCGGAAATCTCTTTCTGTTTGCACTTTGTTCTCCCCGGACACGGGATTTGCGTTGCCATGTTTTGGTGGTATCATGAGGGATTCTACCATGTTTAACCATTTTCCTGTATGCAGGTAGATCGAGTTCCTTGCCTCCGCGGAAACCAGACTTGCCGCTTGATATGGAAGAAGCTTTTCCCGACGGGGGAACAATCTTTGCTGAGAGATGACGTATCTCCGGAGACGTTTTCTGCATTTTTCATATTGCGTCCGTAAGTCCGGATAACGATCCGAGATTGTAAATTGTACAGACAAGATTATGTATAATTCGTCTTTGTATGAATAAAATCCCTTGCTTTCCTTGTCGTTAAACGAACATTAAATCTCAGATGCATAAATCGAAAAATCACAAATCGAAAGATAGAGGTTGTATTGATTTGCCGGAAATTCAATTACAACTCATGCTCTATGGCCAATGACAAAAGGATAAAAATGTAATCAAGTGAGCTCCGTGTAATAAATAGTTGGAACTGAGATGACCAATCGACCTGACGGAGATCCGCACAGTTATCTCTATGCATAGAACTTCTGAAGGTTTCTAGCATTCCACGGACGCTTGAGGGGATGTCCGTTGTCATCTTCTAATTCATAACTCCCATTCACTCTTGCTTCGACAATCTAGTAGGGTCCTTCCCACTTGGGCTTGAGTTTTCCAATATTGTTCAAAATGTCGGCTCGTCAAGCACTAGGTCTCCGATTTGGTGTTAGTCGGCCTGACGCTCGTTGTAGGTTTGGGCAAGCTGCTCGATACCTATGGACATTCGCCGCCTTTGACCTTTTCTGTTCGAGCATGTCTAGGTCGAATATCCGAGCTTTGCGGTTTGCAATGCCTTCGAACTCTTGGATCCTCAAAGTCTCAACGGTAATCTCGGACGGTATAACTGCCTCCGAGCCATATACCAAGGCGAATGGAGTTTCTTTGGTCGCAGTCCGTGCAGTGGTGCGATGAGCCCATAGCACGCCGTCTGTGTCGTCGCCAAATTGCCTTGTGAAATTCTTAACCGCTTCGAGGATATTGACTATTCTTTTGTTCAGGACTCGCCGGCCATTCATCGCTTGCGGGTATCCAACAGATGTAAAACGTTGCTCGATTTTGAAGGACGCCAGCCATTCCTTGAGCCTATGTCCTGAGAACTGGGCACCATTGTCCGAGACGAGAACCCTGGGAAGGCCAAAGCGGCAGATGATATTCTTGCAGATAAAGGTCCGCACTCGACTGGTTGCAACAGCCTCGGCTTCTACCCAATAGGTAAAATATTCAACAGCCACAATCAGGAACCTCCGCTGCTGGGTGCCTCTTGGGAACGGTCCGACTATGTCAATGCCCCATTGGTCGAACGGACATGCTATGATTGACGGAATCATAGGATGCGTCGGACGATGCGGAATGTTCGCATAGTATTGGCAATCAGGGCACTTCCGAGTGTAGTCGGCGGAATCTTTATTAATACTAGGCCAGTAATAGCCTTGTCGTATAATTTTCTGGGCGAGAGTCCTTCCCCCAAAATGACTTCCGCAGCCTCACCGTATCTCCTCCAAAGACAGTCTTTGATTCTTGTGGGCTCAAGCACCACAAATGGGTTCCTGCAAATGATCTCAGACAAATCTTCCCCAAAGATAAAGTAATTGCTTGTTCTACATCGATGCTCCTTGATTCCTTCGGATCAACCGGAAGAGATCCGCCCTCGAGGTAATTCCAGATGCTACCATCCAATTTCCGCCTGTCGGCCACTATGATGGCGGAATTGAGACTCATGACGGATGAGTCAAGAATGTGAGTAAAATCACTCTCCTTGTGTCCAAAGTCGCCGCTATGACGCCAGATATTGCCGTGGCATCCGCCTTTCGCTCCAAGCTCACAAACTTTTCTAGGGTGAATTTCAAAGTGCTCGGCTTCGCTTGAGTAGCTCGAGATACTTGATCATCAAGGACCTTGTGGCAAAGTTCGAAAATTGAGCTTCCACGAGCCGAGAATCCGGAAAGCTTTGAGCTCCGAACTTGCGTGGATTTTGCCACCGCAATTCAACTATCAATGCTTCATATTCACCTCATTGTTTGTAACTTTGAACCTGTGGATATCGCAGAGTCAAGTTCCGCACCATCGGGCTCTTAAAGAAGATTCCAATCCTCCGACTCTTCCAAAGGAGGAACCGCCCACTTCCAATATCCGTATCAAGGATGTTTTTCGCTTGAGATCTTCTCCGCTCACGAGGTTTCCGCCTGCTTTGGTTTCTCGCTGGGTCCGGAGTCGTTAGCACGGACTCACTTGACATACCGCCAAGAAGGAACATCCGTTGACTCGAGTTTCTCATGAGATGCGATAGAGATTGATTGATAAACCGTGCCTTCGAGGTTTGTTGGGTTGAATCTGGCGAACCGCTTCCGCCAACTCGCTGGTGAGTAAACATTCAATGCGTGTGTCGTGGCACTTCTCAATCCGCCAGATATTCCGCTAGGAAATCGGGCGAGAATTGAGCTTTGGCCGACGGAGCTCGATAGCAAATGTCGATTCACTCAAATTTCGACGCCCACTTAGAGAGTCGCCCGATCGGTCGGGCTTTCTGTGACCTGCTTTCAAAGGTTCCGCAGCTTAGTACCACAACTTTATGAGAATTGAAGTATGGTTTTAACCGCCTATGTGTAAACCAAAGATGCAAGTTTCTCAATCTTCACGATCTCGCCTCACCAAATGAGGGCTTTGCTAAGATAGTAGATTGAGAGGTGATCGTTAGCCTGAATCCGTACTAATACGGAACTCATTGCCTCTTCCGTAATAGCTAGGTAGAGGTAGAGTGGTTCTCCCTCGATGGGTTTGGAGAGCAGTGGAGGGGAATGGAGGTACGTTTTTAATTTCTCGAAAGCCTCAGAACATTCCACAGTCCACTCAAAGCCCTCTCCTTTCCGGAGGATTTTGAAGAACGAGAGATTTTTCTCCGCGGATCGTGAAATGAAACGACTTAAGGACATCAGACGTCCTATGAGTTGTTGTACCTCATTGAGGGTTTTTGGTTGCGGAAGATCTAGGATTGCCTTGATCTTTTCTGGGTTCGCGCTTATCCCTCTCAGAACTATGTACCCGAGGAACTTCCCTCCTTTTACTCCGAACGTACATTTCTCGGGATTCAATTTCATTCCGTACTTCCTAAGGATAGAGAAGCACTTGTTCAAATGGTGCACATGTTGCTCTTCAGTTTTGCTTTTGACGAGCATGTCGTCCACATACACTTCCATGGTTTTCCCAATCTCTTCCTTGAACATTTGATTCACAAGGCGCTGGTAAGTGGCTCCCACGTTTTTCAATCCGAAGGGTATTACCTTGAAGCAATATACACCCCCGGCGTAAGAAAGTCGTTTCTTGATGTCTTCTTCGCCATCCGGATTAAAAACCTTGGTATGCGCCCATGAAACTCAACAATGCACATCCGGACGGAGTCAACCAACCGATCTATCCGCGCAAAGGGTACGGATACTTCGGCGTAACTTGTTCAACCTAGTGAAGTCGCCAGACATCCGCCATTTGCCCAAGTGACTTCTCTACCAGACTACGTTGCACACCTAGTCAGAATAACGGACTTTTTCAATGTGCCCTGCTTTCAGGAGTCGCTCCACTTCAGCGGATATGATGGCATCCTTGACCGGACCGAAATATTTCCTTTTCTGTCGGATGTACTTGATCGAGGGATCCATGTTCAGACGGTGAATGTGATCCTCGGTCAATCCCTTCAAGTCATCCACTCGTGCAAACACATCGCTGTTACCGAGACAAGCGATGAGCTTCATTTCTACCTCCGCAGTCATCTCGGTCCCAATTCTTGTTTTCTTATCCGGGTTTCTAGCGAAAATCTTGATTTCCTTGAGAGTCTCGTGAGGCTCGATTCGCAATGTTCTCGGAAACTTCTCCTTCTGGCTCCCCACTCCGATCTGCGGGTTCTCCTTTTATCGGAAGAACCACCGACGACAAAGCTGGTCGTGGTGGTCGCCAAGACGCATGACGCCTTCTTGTGGACATTATGTAACATTCCTGTGCTCGGATGTTTCCAACCTCTTCTCCGACTCCAAAGGGAGTTGGAAACTTCATTCTGCTATGGAGAGTGGAGGGATAGCTCGAATTGATTAAGCCCCGCCCAAAGATGGCGCTGTAGTCGAAAGTACGATCCACCACTACAAATCGGACCAATCGAGTAACTCTTTCCGGAAAGTACCAAGTAAACATGCAACATAACACTTCCTAGGGTCGAATCGTTCTCCGAATCCCAATATAGAGGTGTGGACCCTTTCATATCGATTCTCCCTAGGGCCATCCGGTCCAAAGGTTCTTTGGGAATGTTATTCGTGGAACTCCCGGTGTCTACCAAAATCTTGTTCACCGATAAGTTACGATGGTCAAGGAAACCACTAGCGAACATCCGGATCATCAATGTCCTCTCCTCCCGCCAGAGGAAGAGGAATCTCACTATCATCGAAAAATATAGCGCTTGTACTCGAATCACCGGAGCAACAGACGCCTATCGTTGTTCCGATGATTTTGTGTCGTCCGCCTCTTGCTCCTCTCACACCTCGATGGCCCGCCCAAGAATGGTGTTTATCACTCCGTAGGGAGGGTTCTCCATATCCATACCGTCGCAGTTGTCTATACGGATGTCTATCCGCATGCAGGCGGACAAAGGAGTGGAGGTGGCAAAGATAGCGGACGAGGAGGTAATTCGTAGCATTATCCTCCTTCTTCGCCTCCGCCTATCAGGCCTCAGAGGGTTCATCCAGATAGATGTGCTCCTTGAGCTTGCCTTCTCGCATCAAGTGTTCAACCTCTATTTTTAGTTTGATATACCATCGCCTCGTGACCACGGCACTTGTGGAACTTGCAATACCCCTTTGCATCCCTATTCTTCCGTTGTTGTGAGAGGGCTTGGGCCATCAACGCCCAAATTTTTCTATGATAGTCGCCAAGATGTCGGATCTTGGTCTGCTGAGACGGTATAATCCGTGATATCTCCTCGCGCATTTCTCTCCTGTGGAAGCCTCTCCTGGATCCTTCTTCGAGTCAAACTTCCCGGGCGTTGCTCTTGCTTCACCGGATCCTTTCCTTTCGAACCACTTTCATCGAACATTCCTCCGATACTCCTCTCCGTACATCACTTCTTCACAGATGTCATCTAAATGCTTCTCACTCCTCACCTCCTGACTAGATAGTTTTCTGCGGAGCTCCGAGTTGAAAGTATTAGTGTACAGGTGACGGACCCGTTCCTTAATACTGTGCGGCTCAACTCGAAGAACTTCCGCGTGAAAGCAATCTAAGAAGGTCCTAAGATCCTCTTGCTCCCGCTGTATAACTTCTGCCAGGTGCTCTACGGTTCGCTTTCTCCTCTTTGCTTTTCCAAATCGCGCCGAGAACTTTGAAGAAAGGTCTGCAGATGACTTTATCGACTTGTTATGTAGAGAAGTGTACCAATCCATAGCCGTTCCGAAGAGAGTAGATGAGAACGTGAGAGCTTTTGCATTGTCGCTCATTCCCTTGGAATCCATCTTGCTGTTGTACCTTGTCAGGTGTCCAACAGGACAAGCATCCCCGTAATAGTACTCCAAGCTCGGGATTGCTTGATCCGAGTTTCTGTTCCTTTCCTTTTCTCTCATGATTTCATCACATAAGGGATTTGGTGTACTAGTGGTTATCTGCTCATTGTCTTTTACCAGGCGTCCGAGATTCGTAACTGGGCCTCCAAAGCCTTCGCTGAGCATAGATTTCGCGGCATTCATGATTTCTCCGCCCTCGGATGCATGCCTACATCCGCAGGGAGTTCTTCTATCCGGACCCTGAACAGCTTCGCCACCGATTGCTTAGAAGGTGCTTGTCGCGGAGCTCCTGGGTGCCTATTATCTCCTTCTTGATATTCTCGCCTTCTGTTTGGGCTTCCTTTACCTCGAGCGTGAGAGGCTGACGCCCGCCGGTCGAGAAGGTTCCGCAAATCCTCTTGAGGTGGCTGGTTCCCCAACCTCTCTTGGATCGGACGTTGCCTCGATAATGCGTGCTCGCCGAGGAGGAGTAACCACTGGCGGAGTGGCATGTTGAGGAGGAGCATTGTTAGACCCCAAGCAGTCTTGAATGATTGTGAGCAACCTATCGAACTTCGTCTCGCTTAGTCCGAGATCACTAGTGCGAAAGGCGACCATCAAGTATAGTGAATCTGCTGGCTCGCCATAGGCTCGAAGCCACCATGAAGCTCAGACGATCCTTCATCCGAGGACGGATCGCTGCTCGTCCTCACCCGAATATCTCCTTCCAGTTATAGCGGCTCTGCATCCCCGGGTGGGCGGACGTCCTCGTGGGCGCGGTGGTGGAGTCCCTACTCCTGCAGCACCAGCCCGCGCTGTTTGTCTTGTTCTTGCAATCAGCTTAATTCTAAACACGAAAACTTCTTATAAAGTTTCCCACAGACGGCGCCAAAATGTTGAGGGGTAAAACCTCTAACACTAACTAACTAAACTATTACAAATAACCTAGTCTATGGCCCGCCTCCGACTTGAGGTCCGGCGTAATACTAGTCCGAGATTGTGTACCTGAAAGGACTAAGTGGGGGGGGGGGGGGGAGGGGGTTAGAATGGGTTACCCGGATTGCCTATGCCAATCCGGTAAGAGACTTTACTCAAGAGAGAGTTGGAAGCTCTCAATGTAATAGTTATGAGGGATTATGATAATACTTGGGGATTCTTCCCTTCATATTGCTTACCTTCAGGTCTTGGACCTTGTACTATATTTATAGTTATCATATGCTTATGAGGTGGCTCACAAGATGATGCCAAGTGTACGTTTCAGATTTGGACACTAATGCTACCTTTGGCCCATGACCCATTAGTGAACAGTAATCCAATACTAATCAATGGGCCTGGGAGGGTATTTTGGACCTTTTCCCTACTTGAGTACTGTTCCACCTGTTGGGTCCGTGTTGGTCCCTCGGACAGATCTGTCTGCTTGGTTGATCTGCCCTTGGGTAACTCTGGATGTCCGAGCCAAGAGTCTCACGGAAGTATCTCAGTAGTTCTGTTATACGTTTGGTCTTGATGTGATGGTGGCGTCCGAGATTCTCTCGTCCGGTCCGTTTAGCATCTCTCATCGACGAGCTGTGTTTAGAAGTCCTTTTCCGCCTAGCTCGGACTAGCTATGAGGGTGTAGTGACTTTAGCGCATCGTTGATCCACTTCGGCGGACCATGAGGTCGGACCAAGATCGAATCGCTAATTAAGCCGTGATGCGCTTTAGGACACGCTCTATGGCGCCCTTAACGGATTGGACACATGTTCGTAACAACAGTACCAAAGCATAAAAACGTACAAAAACAATATAAAACTAAGATCAAAGACTAACAAAAGACTGCTAAAAAGGACCAAATGAGACGTTAGAATATTGTCTCATCAAAATCTCCAAACCGAACCTTTGCTCGTCCTCGAGCAAACACACAACCTAAACAAACTACACTCAAGACAGAAACAAACAAGAAGCACATAAAAGAGTTTAACTCCCAAGTGACCGAATCTACCATTGTAAACATTAAATTCAAAAGATGCAAAGGTTTTGCACTCAACTAACCTTGGCAGAATAGTGCACAGAAAATCAAACAAGAAAGTTTTTCAAGTAAATAGCACTTAAGTCTAACTCGCAAATCCCTCACAACAGGATCCTATGCAACTCTCTCTCGCACTATGGAAGTGTCCAGTGGGTTAATCACTCAAGAAATATCAAGATAAAGGAAGGTGACTTTCGTCACAAAAGTGCCTCAAATAACTCATGCAATCTACTCAATCAGCTAAGTCAGAAGGGACTTTTTTCTAGCACATAGCAGCTTGCCAGAACATACAAACCAACTTCAATATCACCACATTCTTGCATACTATGAATTATATGCTAATTAATTGGCCACAATGGACTCTTTTAGTCTCACTTTTGGTAAGGTGTCTTTTATCAAGTCCGCACTTTTGTGCGTGTCAGTTTGGTATACGTGCCATCAACCCTCACGATCATATGGATTTTTAGGACCACGCCGGTATATAGGTAGTATTTGAAACACGCCCAACACGACTACGGTGATGACGAGCACTACAGATACACTCCGAGACATATTAAATAATCAGGGGAAGCAATACAGATTACAAGTATAAATTAAACATATCAGCACAACATAATTCTTCTCCCCAAATCGGTTCTTTGTAATGGATTGGCATCGATAAAATAGATCATGAAGAGCATGTCGTTCGTCATACTTAACTTACACAGAGTACACATGAGCATGATGAGGCGCAAACAAGGGAGTTTGCACTTCCCGAATAAATCACACAGGTGCCGGTACAATATTTTTTCATCAGCTAAAGGTTTCTCACCGGCTTTTTGGACCAAAGAGCTACACATACTTACTATTTACAAGAAAAATAGACTTATAGGATTTTAAATCCACCACGCCACTTTTAGTCAAATATCATGCAAAACATAAGCAGCTATCAAATTTAACAATCACAATAGATGCTCGACTTGGGAGAACAACTTAGACTCACCAGAAAAATCAGAAAGTAGGCAAAAGGACTCTATTTAAAAAAAAAATAGGCTCGTTGCGGCGGGCGAAAAGTCTCGCCGCGGCGAGTTTTTACAAGACGAAAAAAAATTATGGGGAAGGGTCTCGCCGCGGCGAAGCAAAAAACTCGCCGCGGCGAGGGTGAAATTTCAAATTTTTTTCTCTTTGACTCTAATGCGATCGCACCTCGCGAGATCGAAATTCCATGCCTCGGATAGAATTTCACGAGTTTCCTCGTGTGAGTACAAAGGTTCCGCTCCCACAAAGACGTACAGACATAAACTGAAAAAAAAAACACATAAAAGTGGCTAACATACCACCCAACGTAGACAAATAAGGCACACAAGCCGCAAAAAGATATGCAATCCTATGTGGCTCACCGACCACCACTATGAAATCGATAAAAATGGACACAAAACACATGAAATCCCCCCCCCCCCCTACCCAAACCTAAACTTTAGCTCGTCCTCGAGTTTTAAGTTTAAGCAAGCAAAGGAACAGAAAAGAAAGAACAAAAAACTAATAATAAAGAAAACTTACCCCCGGGTTGCCTCCCGGGAAGCGCCTTTTATTATAGTCGTTGGCTCGACTTTTTGGGAATGCTGCTATCCATTATTAAATGGGAACGAATCCCTTGCATCCTTTCCGGTATCCTCAGCATTTTGTGAGCCATTCTTAGCTCCTCTCGTCAAGTTCTCTAACAATTCCATGATTCCCTGCAAACTAAAATTAATCAAATTAGAAGATTTAAAAACTAAAAAATAACTATGGGAAACGGAGGGAAAATAAAAATGAAAAATTGGGTCGAAACTCCCTGGGCAATCCAATGTATGTGATGGAACCAATACGTGCGAATCACAAGGTGTAATGGAGTAGAATGTATTTTCATCTTGTTCTGTGGGGGCAGATTCAAAAGTTAGCTCAGCAAGGCGGTTTGTCTTCTCACGCTCGATGTTCTCATGCCACAACATCGTCTCTTTATAAAAAGAAACGTGCGCATTGATAAACTCAAAGAATTGCCCAAGTTCGAACTCATCTATGGGTTGTCTTGCAGCTTCATCTAACATCATTCTGCTACTCTCGGTTAATCCCCAATAGAAACATCCTATCCATTCCTTATCCTCTAGTCCAGCATATATGCACTCTTCTTGCAGCTCTAGAAATCGAAACCATGCTTCGTCAAATCTTTCTCCACAAAATTGTCGAAGTCAAGCACTTCCTCTATGTTCATGGAGTGCTCGCTCGATAAGCCATTCTCCATAGGTTTTTGATTGTACGATTGGGGATTTGTATGGCTTCTCGATTGTCATAAGTTCCTGCACACACAAAGACAGGAAACCACGAGTAGTTCCGACAAAAAAACAAACAAAAAACTAGCTAAACAAATAAAAACTATAAACAAACAAAAAATCACACTCAAAACGCTACAGTATGAATTAATTCCCCGGCAGCGGCGCCAAATTTGATGTGCTCAAATTACTACTTAGAAACCAAGTAGAAACAAATTGTTGTAAACAGACAATGCTAACCACAAAATCGTTTGCTAAGGAACCAATTAAGCTACCAAGCAGTTGAAAGCAAATAGTCACTTGTGAAAACAATTTGATTGGTTTGTTTGAATACTTCTAATAACTAGAAAACAGATAAAGTAAATAGACGGTTGATGACAATGAGAGAAGATGCACACAGTAGTAATGATCAAGTAATGCTAATTCGTTCTAGGGCAATCATTCATATTTGTCACGCGGTCGGTGTACAAAAATTAATCAATCCAATTCAACCAATCGTACTTTGAATATTTCAAACTAGAGTAATCGTGGGTTGTCAATCCACGATCCTTAACCGAAAACGATTTTGAAGATTTAAAACTAGTTTATTAGATTGAAGGTTTTACGAATATTTCAAACTAGACAAACCTATATGAATGAATCCAAAACCCTAGAAACGAATATACAATACTATCACATAACTACAGTGTTCGGAGTGATTTAGCTACTCATGATGGAAGCAAAGATGAAAGACGTCAAGGTACTGATTACGCTAAGCATAAACATGGTGATAATCGCATGCAAAATCATTCAATTCGATAAACACAAGAAAAGTACGAATTGAAGAGAAACAATAGAGAATTATCAATAGATTACCAAGAATTCGATATCAATCCTTCAACAATAATGAAAACCACGCTCCAATGATGTCTCAATGTCAAAATCTAGTTCCTGAGCTTTTTCCTATGTAAATCTAGGGTAAAATAAGTTATGTCTGAAGTTATGGTGAAATAAATCTATTTAAAGGAGAAAAAACGAGTAGAATCCTAGCAGAATTCGACCAGAAAATCGCCCAGCAAATAAGCTCTCGGGAACTCTCGCCGCGGCGTGCCTAAATGTCTCGCCGCGGCGAAGATGCTTTCTGACAGTCAACTTGCGATGTCTGTATCGTTTTAGTCAGGAAGAATTTGGCTACGATTTTGGCACGAAAGTTGTAGCCCTTTGAATTTTCTTTCTATGGCCACCGAGATCAGGTAAATCGGACTTCATATGAGAGCGTTATGTCCAAAATGGATAGACTGCTCCGTAAATCATCACTTTTGCAAGTCACGCTAAAACACCTCTCAATTCTTTGTACGAACTCCGAATCCACTTCCGTCTTCGCCCAATTACTCTTCATTCAGAGATCGATAACCAATGTCTTCACTCCGATTTTCACGTTCGGGACCAAATAACACAAAAAATCCTACAAAACACAAAGTACCAAAGCATAAAAACGTACAAAAACACTATAAAACTAAGGTCAAAGACTTACAAAAGACCGCTAAAAAGGACCAAATGAGACGTTAGAATATTGTCTCATCATCTATTTACAACGACTGCTTTCTGCTTGTTTTCTAAGTAGTAATTTGAGCACATCAAATTTGGCGCCACTACCGGGGAATCAATTCCTACCGTAGCGCTGAGAGCTGTTAGTTACTTGAGGCGTGATTGAGTTCTTGTTATTCTGATCCAGGTATGGAGTGCTTTTCTGGTTACTACGCACCTATCACAGAGCTAGCTGGACCATCCATTGTGGAGACAGCGAATAATCTGGAGGTGCAACTGGGAGCTAGCACATTTAGCGATAGTGCTCTGCTAGCTTTGATTGCCCATGATGAAAAATACATGAGTCTTGTGATGGAATGGCAAGAAAGGACTAGCAAACAGATAGAGGGGATGGTATGCAAGATAGAGGATTTTACTGACCAACTGGTCAGAATTTTAGCAAGTGCTGAGTTTGGGGATGAGGAAACCGAGGAGGAGGTTTAGGAAACCACAGTACTCCAATGGAAAGGTGATCCACAGGTCAGAATTAGAACCACAAACCCCAACCCCGGACGCCCCAGTAGTCGACCTCACTGGGGAAGACCAACCCTCGACAGAAACAGCCAACCCGCTGATGAAACGCACGGAGGTGCTTCACAAATCTGATAACCCTTACCATCCACCTGGACCCCCAATCAGCAAAGGGCTGCCATATCCCGGTAGAATCAAAAAACCAAAGGATGACAGCAAATTCAAAGCTATTTTGGCCATGCTCTCAAAGGTGAATTTGAACATGCCACTCCTTGACCTCATTTATAATCTCCCTTCCTACTCTAACTTCTTCAAGGATCTCAATGCAAGCAAGAAGAAGTATTGGGCCAACGAGAAGCTAGTTCTACCAGAAACAACTAATTCAGTGGTTAGGTTACCAGTGAAACAACAAGATCCGGGGAGCTTTGTGATTGATATACAGATGGAAAATGGGAAGATAGCAAAAGGAATGCTCGGTCTAGGAGCCAACATAAATCTTATCACCCATGCTCTTTACCTGGAGATGGGTTTGGGGAATCGACGCCAAGAACATGACCTCAGCCTATCGACAGAGCATCAGCACTGGGAGTAATTCGTGATGCACTGGTTAGAGTAGACACCTTCCTGGTTCCAATAGATTTCGTGGTACTACCCCCCAGTGTAGCCGACACTAGCAGTAAGGACCATGTGATCCTTTTGGGAAGACCCTTTATGAAAACAGTGAAGCTGCAGGTCGATGTAGCGGAAGGGAAGATAGCCATGGAAATTGGTGGAAACAAGATCAGCAAGGATGCAACACGACCGCAGTAATTCGACACCTACCAAGGAAGAATGTAATCTGATTTCTGAAGTAAATGCTGAGTTTGATGATATTATTGATGAATGTGTGCATGCTATACTTACCTAGATCAATTAACTGAAGATAAGCTAGAAGCAGCTTTAACTCTTAGCTCTGATGAAGATATGCTTTGTGAGGAGAGTAGTAAGATAGTCTGCATTCTTGACTCGGCTGAAGTCGACCCTGGTGAGGAAATCGATCCCCTTGGTGGAAACACTGGGGAAATCGACCCCCCTAAACCCGACCTTAAGGAGCTCCTGTCCCATCTTAAATATGCTTTCCTAGGAGAAAATAACACTAAACCTGCGATAATCTCTTCGAAATTGCAAAATGAAGAAGAGAATAGGCTAGTAGAGCTTTTGAGAGAGAACTCCGAAGCCATAGGATGGGGGATTGGTGACATAAAGGGATTAGTGCGACTAGGTGCACCCATATGATTAGTCTTGAAGATGATTCCAAACCAGTGTGACAACCCCAGCGTAGGCTTTATCCTGTCATGCAAGACCTCGTTAAAACCGAAGTGCTTAAGCTGTTAGAACATGATGTGATCTACCCTATAGCTGACAGTAGATGGGTAAGCCCTGTGCATGTTGTTCCAAAAAAGTCTAGAGTAACTGTTGAGACCAATGAGAAAGTGATAGAGGTTCCTATTAGGAAAACCACAAGGTGGCGTGTTTGCATAGATGACAGGAAATTGAATGCTGCTACTAAGAAGGATCACTTCCCCCTACCCTTTATTGATGAGATGCTAAACCACCTTACGGGGCGCGAGTTCTATTGTTTTTTTGGATGGTCTTTTAGGTTTCTATCAGATTCCCATAGCACAGGATGACCAAGAGAAGACCACCTTCACTTGCCCAAATGGCACCTTCGCTAATCGCAGGATGCCTTTTGGCTTATGCAATGCTCCGACGACTTTTCAAAAGTGCATGCTCTCTATCTTCTCTGACATGGTGCAGGATTTCATTGAGGTATTTATGGATGACTTCTCTCTTTTTGATGACTCCTTCACCGACTGCCTTGGTAAGCTTGATAAAGTCTTGAAACGTTGCATAGAGTGTAATTTAACCCTTAGCTGGGAAAAAAGTCACTTTATGGTGCGAGAGGGTATTGTTCTAGGGCATGTGGTTTCAAAGCGGGGGATTGAGGTAGATAGAGCTAAACTTGATGTTATAGTGAAACTTCCCCCGTCCACTTCTGTGAAAGAGTTACAATCTTTTCTAGGACATGTTGGGTTCCATAGGAGATTCATCCAGGATTTCTCAAAAATTTCTAAGTGCCTTAGTAACTTGCTTGTGAAAGAAGTGCCTTTTGTTTTCAATGATAAGTGCATGGAAGCCTTTAATATCCTGAAAGAAAAGCTTGTTTCTGCCCCTATTGTCATGGTACCTGATTGGTCTTTACCTTTCGAGATTATATGTGATGCTTCTGACTACGCTATAGGTGATGTTCCAGGACAAAGAGTCGATAGGAATTTTCATGTGATTTACTATGCCAGCAAAACTCTAAATGGTGCACATGTTAATTACACTACCACTGAGAAAGAATTCCTGGCTGTCATATTCGTCCTAGATAAATTTAGGTCGTATCTGAAGGGATTAAAGGTAATCTTGCATACTAACCATGCAGCAATCTGCCACCTTATGGCCAAAAGCGATTCTAAGCCTCACCTTATTCGCTGGGTCTTGATGCTGCAAGAGTTTGACTGTGAGATAGTTGACAAGTGTGGCAAAGATAACTTAGTGGCCGATCACCTATCCAGGATTAATCCTGGCGCCATCGCCCCACCCCCCCCCCCCCTCCCCCAAATTCCTGATGATCTCCCTTATGAGCATTTATTCCTATTAGTTTAGAACCCTGGTTTGCCGACATTGTTAATTTTAAGGCTACAAGTTTGTTTGCTGCTAACATGACTTCGCACGAAAAGAAGAATTTTGCTATTCACTGCAAGAGCTACTTCTGGGATGATCCATACTTTTTCAAGCTAGGCAATGATGGTGTTATGTAGCGATGTGTACCTGAAGATGAAATTGGAAGCATACTTGCATTCTGCCACTCTATGCAGTGCGGTGGGCACTATAGCGGGAAGAAAACAGCCTTGAAAGTTCTTCAATCAGGTTTTTCTAGCCCCTCTTTTTATAGACGATCATAAATTCTGCATTAGCTGTGATGCATGTCAGCGAAGTGGCACTATAGGCAAGCGGAATGAGATGCCCCTCACTAGTAATCTTTTGGTAGAACCTTTTGATGTGTGGGGTATCAACTTTATGGGACCCTTCCCCAAGAGTAATGGCTTTGAGTATATCCTAGTTGCTGTTGATTACGTAACTAAGTGGGTGGAAGAAATTCCAACTAAGACTAATGATTCCAAAGTTGTTGTCTCTTTTCTTGCCAAGAATATTCTTTGCAGGTTTGGTAACCCCAGGGTAGTAATCAATGATGGTGGCTCCCACTTCATCAACCGCTCCTTTGCGAATCTGTTAACAAAGTACGGAGTGCATCATCGGGTTACTACAGCATATCACCCTCAGACTTCTGGCCAGGTAGAGGTTAGTAACTGGCAGATTAAGAGTATACTTGAGAGGGTGGTGAAGCCTAATCGGAAGGACTGGTCGTACAAGCTCAATGACGCTTTGTGGGCATACCGCACAAGCTATAAAACTGTTATAGGCACCACACCTTACAGGCTAGTCTACGGGAAAGCTTGCCACCTACCGGTAGAGCTTGAGCACAGGGCAGAATGGGCGATTAAGGTCCTAAACCTTGATTTGGATGCAGCTAGAGAATAGCGTATACTGCAGCTCTCAGAATTGGAAGAACTCCGGAACACTGCTTTCGAGAATGCTAAGATCTATAAGGCCAAGACTAAGGAGTTCATGATAAGGGAATAATTTGTAAGGATTTGACACCAGGTATGAAAGTTTTACTCTTTAATTCTCGCCTTTAAATCAAGCTTCTGTGTGAGTCAAGGCTCGATGGGATGGACTGTTTAAATCGTTCAAGTGGCACCACATGGTGCTGTCAAACTCTTGAACACACGTGACGGATCCACCTTCAAGGTCAATGGACAGCGGATCAAGATATATCTGGAAGGATTTAAAGAGAAATCGGATGAAGAGGTTGTTCTTGGTGAGTCTAGTACATGACTATAAAGGTACACCAGCAGGCAAGTCACTATAGCTCCCATTCTCTTTTCTTTTTCACTCTACGCTTGAGAACATGCTTGAGTTTAGGTTTGGGGAGGGGGAATGTGCTCTCTAGTGTCTTGTCTGCATTTTTCTCTATTACCTGAGTCTCTAGAGTCTTTTGTCCTTTACTTTCTGATGTTTTGGTCATTTTTCTTTTCTTCTTCTCCCTTCTAGAGTCTTTCGTGAGTCGTTCTTCCAAGTTATGAAAGCTTCTATTGTGATTGTTAAATTTGCTAGCTGCTTACATTTTGCATGATATGTAACTAAGGTGGCGTAGTGGATTTAAAATCTCGTAAGGTTGTTTCTCTTGTAAATTGTAAGTCTGTCTAACTCTTTGGTCCAAAAGCCGGTGAGAAAATTTAAAGGCGATAAAAAAATATTGTACCGGCGCCTGTGTGATTCTTTCGGGAAGTGCAAACTCCCTTGTTTGCACCTCTCCATGCTCATGTGTACTCTGTTAAGTTAAGTATGACGAATGGCATGCTCTTCATGATTCATTTTATCAAAGCTAGTGCATTGTGAAGAACCGGTTTGGGGAGAAGAATTCTACTGTGTTGTTATGCTTATTTATACTTGTAATCTGTACTACTTCCCCTGATTAGTTGATTCGTCTCGGAGTGTATCTGTTAGGAATATCTGTTAGTATTTTGATCAATCATCACATGTTCTTATCTTGGCCAGAAAGGTGATTAAGTGCTCTTGGTTCACTTGAACATTGTAAAAGAGGAAATCACTGAGTATGATTAGTCTAGTAAATCTTGTATTAGGATTATAGGTCTCTGAGTGTAATTTTTATTTCAAGAAGACCATGAAGATCAATCCTAGCAATGGAGCTATTCTGAAGATTAGAAGACTGAAGATTGCACAAGGTTTATGAAGACACAAAGGTTTAGTCTAACTCAGAAAGTCTATGTCCTTAATCCTTTCTTAAGTATATTAACTTACTTTCGGGATATGATTCTGGACATATGACATCATGAGTATGGAGCATGCAAGCCATCAGAAAGGCTCATGTATCCGTTGAGACTAAAGGACAATGAATAAAGATTATGCATTAAATGCATCGGCGAAATGTCGAAAAAGCATCCTCTCGAAAAATGAGATAGTGACTTCTGAGTACATAGTTCAAGATATAAACGGATATAATTTGATAGAGAGCACAACGGATACAATTCAAACGCCTCTCAAATTTATCTATATATATCACACACTTAGATGCTTGAAGAACATACCTTAGAACGCTCTATCTTGCAAACTTACCATCAAGCAAAGTATTCTCTCAAGCACTCTACTATCCTTTCTGAAAGCTTTCTGTTGCTTGAAGAATCACTAGTAGTTCTAAGTTGTCCTGAACCTTAACAAGAGATTGTTATTCGTGAAAGAGTTGAACTATCGATACCCTTTCAAGCTCATTCTCCGTAACGGACACCAATTCCTCGGGTCAAGAAGAGCGCATCGTCATCCACCGAACAAGTGTATTAAGTAGTCTTGTTCTATTAGGCTCTCAAAACATAACTAAAAAGTTATACGAAGCCTTTCTGACAAAACCTTATAACCAACACCATCAAGGCGTGGAGTAGAGGAAGTACTTGATTTGGGAAATTAGGGAATAACTCCAAGGTTATCTGAGTAGAGGAAGTACTTAGCTCTAGGAGCTGGGGAATCACTCCAAGGTTATCTGAGTAGAGGAAGTACTTTACCTTTTTGTATTTACATTTCAGCAAAGCACACACACATATTTATTGTTTCTACACTAACCTATCTTAAAGTCTTCAGCTCGATTTAAGTATCAGAAACCCCTAGGTTTCTGAGAAACTGTGTTTATCGACAAAAGTTTTAAAAGACTCTTCGCCGCCTTCTAGTCTTACTTTTGCGTTATCTCGACCAACAAGTGGTATCGAGCAGGAGGTTCACAAGCTTTCAGATCGAACCTAGATCCCCAGATAGGTGAAGGAACTTTGTCCCTTTCTGAGGACTATATAATTTGTGTGTTAAGTGTGCAGGTATGTCTCTGAGTGATGCACTCATTCTGAAGTCAGAAAACTACGAGAAATGGAAGAACAACATGATGCTCCATCTGGAGGTCATTAGTGACGAAATGATCTATGTCATCAATGAAGGGCCTATCAAAATCAGACAACTCAAACAAGTTACTGAGGTGTCTGATGGAAGAAAAGCCTCAGACAAGGAAGATGAAAGCGAGGATATGGCTGCTAGTGATAGTGGTCATGTTGCTTGTGGAAGCATTGTGTATGAAGACAAGCCAAGAGAGATCTGGACATCTGAAGATGCCAAGAGACACAGATTGGATGGTCAAGCTCGTAATATCATCATCAAATCGACACCTGAGCACATACAGTGTAAATTGTGGGGTGCTAAAATGGCGAAAGTTGCCTGCCAACTAATTGAAGAAATCTGTGCCGGAACTGAGAAAACCAAAGAAAACAAGTTCGAAGTTCTTAAATTGAAGTTCCAAAACTTCAAACAAGGTCCCATCAAACTCCGAAGAACTTGATTTCAGATTTACTACTCTTATGAGTGATATGGCTGCACTTGGTGAAAGCAATAGATACTCCCAGTCAGAAAAGATTAAGACTATTGTCAGAAGTCTCAATCACAACTAGGAACACACTAAGTTCTTTTATTTCAATCAAGGGATGCCAAATATTACTCCAGTAGAGCTCTTCTCTCATCTTGCTACTGTAGACTATGAGACAACTCAGAGAGAACAAACAGCTGAAAAGTTGCAAAGTGTTGCTCTAGTTTCTCAAGGTTCTTCTGAAAAGAAGGATACCAAAGATGCATCTGAAGAAAATGCTCTTGCAAGAAGACATGAAGAAATTTGTGAGTCAAGAGATTGAGAGAAGAAAAGCTAAAGAAAAGTCAAAAGCATCTCGCCCAAACTATCATCAAGACAAGAACATACAAATGAACAACTCTCCGAACACCCCCATCCGTAAAGGTGTTAATCAAAGCAGTAAATAGGAAATGATATATGTTTCTATTGTCAAAAGCCTGGTCACTTCAAGAGAGATTGTCCTGATATAAACAAGCTCAAGACAGTTGACAAGAAGGATGTAAGAAATTTCAAGAGAAATCAAAGGGCCTTATCGATCAAGAAAGGAAGAAGATTCAAATTCAACTTGATGCTCTAGACTTTGAGATGATTCAAGATGGAGATTCAGATGACTCAAACCTACCATCACCGTAATTGTGTGGAATCACCCACGATGTAATTGACTTCGCCTTAAGAAGAACGAAAATGTGGAGTTCGAGATTGCTGGTCCAGACATCTCCAACATTGAAATGTGTCTTATGGCTGATGAGGTAACTAACAATTCACAATTTCTGTACTATGAGAGTGATGATGGAATTGAGGATCTGGAGTTGATCAAGAGTGCATTGGATCGTTATGAGAAAGAATTTCTGGAAGCACAATCCAAAACCAGAACTCTAGAGGAAAGCAAAGAAACTCTTGAAAAAGAGGTTTCTGAGCTAACCAGAGTATCTGAGAACAAGAACGCTGAAATAGCCTTTCTGAAATCTCAGATATCTGAGAATGAAAATTCTCACAAACTAGCCTTGGATGGACTTACTAAGAAAATGATGAAGCTGCTTTCTGAGAATGAAGAACTCAGAAAGAAAGAGCTATCCTTCCAATCTTATGCAAAAGCTAGTGACACTCTCACTGAGGTTCAATCCTATCTGAGAGATCCCTCTGAGAAAGGTGGACTTGGACTTGATGAACAATCAAGTTAATCATCTTCTCTGAAGAAGAGTGATGAAAGGTTGACCTTTGTAAAAAGTCAACAGAATGGTTCTTCAACCACCTATAGCATTGGTCAGAAAGCTATGGTAGTTGACAAAGGAAAAGGAGTAGCAACTCAGCCTTTGAAAGAACAAAAAGTTCACAAGAAACATGTGGATAAGGTTTCTGAAAAGAAACACAACCCACAGATATGCAACCATCCACATTGATATATTACTAGGAAGGGAAGAATTGCTGGAATAGGCAAATTCTCAACTGCACCATTTTATGAAAATAAAGATGATGCAGAAACTAGTAAGGCTTCTGAAGAGCGCATTCAGAAAGCCAAAGGTGTTCGAAATGGCATTGGCTATCGTGCTATTGGAAAAGTTCTTCTGCAACAATATAAGGAAGGACAAGAACAATGGCGCAAGGCTGATATTGCACGTAGTAACAGCGAAGTGGAAGAAATCTCAAGCCACGAAAAACGAATGCCGTGAGCTAGAAGGAACTCGCCAGAAGGCTATGTTTGGTTAAAAGCAACCTCGTAAACCTGGTCCGTAAAGCACCAAAAGGAACACCTAGAAACACCCCAAGAAGGAAGATTGAGATCAAAATTACTGATTTTATTGCATCTCCTTCTGATCAAGTTAGACAAAAATAAACTCTCAAGAAATTCACTAAAATGTGGATTCCTACTGGAAGAATGTTTAGTCTAAATGGTTCTATCTCTGAAGCAAGAACCTAACTCCTGTTACCTGTTTTGTGCAGAACGCCTCTTGGACTAAGGCTCAATGGCTATTTGATAGTGGATGCGGAAAGCACATGACAGGAGACAAAGCAAATCTGGTCAACTACAAAGCTTGCAACAATGGACCGATCGAGTTCGATTTGGAGGAGAATTAAATCCTCTCGGGATTTGCAACGCCAAATTAGGATCATTAACAATCACTGACGTATTACATGTTAAGGGTTTGAAATATAATCTATTTAGCATGAGCCAGTTTGCAGACAAGGGATTTACTGTGAAATTCAAAGCAAAGTATTGCAAACTTATTGACACTGAGTCAAAGCAGACAGTCTTGGTTGCTCGGCGGAAAGGAACTCTTTATGTTGCCGATTGGGCATCTCGCCAATCAAGAATGTCTCATGGTGAGTCAATCAGTCACTGTAAGAGCACTGGTTATGGCACAAAAGAATGAGTCACTTGAATTTCAAAACTCTGAACAAACTTGCCAAGAAAGAGTTAGTGGTTGGTCTTCCCAAAACATCTTACAGAAAGGATGGTATTTGTTCTGCCTGTCAGATGGGGAAACAATCTAAGATCTCTTTCAAGTCCAAAATCAGACACTCTAGTGTTAGACCACTGCAACTATTACACATGGATCTTTTTGAATCATCTGTAACTAGTTATGCAGGAAAGAAGTATGGTCTTGTTGTTGTAGATGACTTCTCAAGATTCACTTGGGTTGTCTTTCGAAAGCACAAATCTGATGCAAGGGTGGAGATACCAAACTTGCTGAATAAGCTTGAAGTCATGAAAAATGACAAGGTATCTGCAATCAGAACAGACCATGGTACTGAGTTTGTCAACCAGTACATAAAGGAGTTTTGTACCAGAAAAGGTATACAACACCAACTTTCCTCTGTAAGAACACCACAACAAAATGGTGTTGCGGAAAGGAAAAATAGAACACTTAAAGAAGCAGCAAGGACAATGCTAGCTGACACTGAGATAAGTGAAGTTTATTGGGTTGAAGCTGTAAACACAACATGCTACACTCAGAACAGATGTTTGATAAACAAACACCATGACAAGACCCCTTATGAACTCTTGGTTGGTAGACCCCCTAATATCAAACATCTAAAAGTATTTGGTTGTAGATGTTTTGTTATTAGCAATGGAAAAGAGTATCTAAGAACATTTCAACCAAAGGCAGATGAAGGTGTGTTTCTTGGTTATTCTATGAATAGCAAAGCATACAGAGTTTACAACAAAAGAACAAAGAAGATTGAAGAATCAGTTCATGTTGTATTTTATGAAGGAAGCAAGAAAACACCCCTTGATGATGAACTCTCAGAAAGGTTCAAGGAACTAATGATAAAGGATTCTGAAGATGAACCTTCAGAAAGGAAAAACATCATCATGGAAAGGGAGGATGACTCTGATGAAGAAAGCATGAAATGCCTAGTAACAACCAGATGATTCTCAGACATGATGAAGAATTTCCTATGAGAATTCCAGAAATGGAAACTGAAGATGTTCATCAGAGAGCTAACTCTGGAAATGACCTCTCTGACAGGCATGTCCCAGAAAGCTCTCACATCGAAAGCAAGTGTCGACATTCACCGCCTCTTCCGAGGTGCAAATGTCACGACATCAAGAAGTATCAAGTCATAATCATAGTGATTCACATTCAGATCACATAGATGTTGACCCTACTAGCCCTAAACCCATGATGAGATGGATCAAGGATCATCCTGCAAAAGACGTGATTGGACCAATCAATCAAGGTGTTAGGACTAGGAGAGAAATAGCTGAAAATGCTAATTCTCTCTTTGGAAGTTTTGTCTCAAACATTGAACGTAAAACTATAGAAGAAGCATTAAGAGACCAAGACTGGATCTCAGCAATGCAAGAAGAGTTGGATCAGTTTGAGAGAAACAAAGTCTGGAAACTAGTTTCATTTGTAGAAGGAATATCTGTGATTGGAACTAAGTGGGTTTTCAGAAACAAGATGAATGAATCTGGTGAAATAACCATAAACAAAGCTAGGTTGGTTGCCAAGGGATTCACCCAGACTGAAGGTTTAGATTTTGATGAGTCATATGCACCGGTTGCCAGATTGGATGCAATAAGACTCTTTCTGGCCTTTGCAGCTCATCAAGACTTTAAAGTTTATCAGATGGATGTCAAGAGTGCATTCTTGAATGGTGAACTTGCTGAGGAAGTCTATGTTGAACAACCACCTGGCTTTGAAGTTTCCTCAGAAAGTAGAATGGTCTATAAGCTACAGAAAGCTCTTTATGGACTGAAACAGGCTCTAAGAGCATGGTATGAAACTTTGGCCAAATACCTTTTGGAAAGTGGTTTCAAGAAAGGTGAAGTTGATAAAACTTTATTTACTTTAAATCATGATGGGAAACTACTCTTAGTTCAAGTATATGTTGATGACATCATATTTGGATCTAAGGACAAGCAACTTTGTGATGACTTTGCAAATCTCATGAAATGTAAATTCGAGATGATCATGATGGGAGAATTGAACTATTTCCTAGGATTGCAAGTCAAGCAACTCAATGATGGAATATTCATTAGTCAGACAAAGTATGCAAAAGACATGCTCACAAAGTTCAATCTTAAGCCTTCTGAAAAGAATGCTAAGATACCTATGAGCATAGGAACCAAGATGACCTATAATGAATCAGATAAGAGTGTTGATGAACACAAGAATAGGAAATTGATAGGTTCACTACTTTACCATCGCAAGCGCACGATATTCAATATGCATTGGAGTGTGCTAGATTTCAAACAAATCCAATGCAATCACACTACAACACTGCTATGAAAATATTAAAGTATGTGAAAGGTACAGTAGATGTAGGATTGTGGTATCCTAAAGAAAGTGGATTGAGTTTGGCTGGTTACTCAGATGCTGATTATGCTGGATCAATGCTTGATAGGAAAAGTACCTCAGGAACTTGTCAGTTTCTGGGAACTAGACTTATCTCGTGGTTTAGCAAGAAACAAAACTCAATTGCAACTTCTACCACATAGGCTGAATATATTGCTGCTGGTTCTTGTGCAACACAAATTCTATGGATTCAACAACAACTCAGAGACTATGGACTCAATGAAGAGAAAACTCCCATTTTCTATGATAATTGCAATCACACAGAACCCTAAGTTCCATGCCAGAACAAAGCACATTGATGTTAGACACCACTTCATCAGAGACCATGTTGAGAAAGGCAATATAGAGATACTCAAGATTGGCACAGAAGAACAACTTGCAGATATCTTCACTAAGCCCTTACAAGAAAGCCGGTTCTTTACTTTGAGACACAATCTTGGATTAATGGTGTTGCCTAAGGACTGAAAAATTGTCCACAATCTCTAAAGTTTGAATAAGTGAGATAGAAAAGAAGTAGGCTTCTGAGAACAGGTTCTCAGAAAGCCAAGATGCAAAGGTTTCTGAGTAGCAACACTCAGAAAGACAAAACATTTCTGGAACGGATATCCAGAAAGGCAAAGGTTAGTACACACTTAATAAGTAAATAAGACTAGAACTTACTTACTGAGAGTGGGTCAAATACATTCAAACAACTGAAGCTTCTGACACTTGAATTCAGAAAGCTATTTAGTCATAAAGAGTAATGGACACACAAAGCCTAAAAGGTATAAGTTCTGAAAGTCAAACATGTGCAATGTCTAGTATCTTTACCATTTTCATGATAAACAATATATAGATAAGGACTTGACACTCAAAATGATAAGCTCTACTCTTTACTAAGTGACACAATGAAAGTAGCATTTTAAAAATTCATCAAGTCGGCACATTACCATTTGTTGATTGATATCATTACAAGATATTCAATATAAGCCCTTGATGAATAAACGTTTGATCTCAACGGTTGAGATTAAAACAAAGCAAGTAATGTCTGTTGAGAAATGCAGACATGGCCCACTACGCATTAATGAAGTACAAAGGACGTACCACGCCTATGCAGATGCAAAGACACGCATTCATATTCAGTTATATGTATGTTGTATCTATGTACATTTTGTCTGCTATATATATAGGATTTGGGCAAAAGACAAACACTTTTACCAATTCCGAAATTTCAAACTTGCATCAAAACAGCAAAATCTCTCAAGATTTCTGCGAAACCCCTCTGGAAAACTCAACTTCTTGTGCTTAGTCTTCTGAAAGGACAGACTAATCTCGATTAATTGTGCAAAATTCATCTGAAAAACACCCATTCAAAACTCTATATAAGAGATGGCACCCAAGAAGATGACCACCAAGAACCCTAAGGCCGTAGCATCTGCTCCTGCTGAAAAGCAAGGAGGAAAGGAACTTAAGGTGTTGAATAAATGCCTTCTGGGAAAGTTTACCACATCGGAATGGAACCCTAACCACAAAATGAATTGGGGAGATTTTCTAGTAAAGAGGTATGTACCATCAGTTATACCTTCAAGACCAGAAAGGAAACTGATTTTGGGGATGCTGAAGAATTCCCATATCTACAAGCTTCTATCTGCTGCAACCAGTGGACTATCCACACTGGATGTACTGGAGTTCTATAACAACTCCAAAATCTTCACAAAAGTTGTGAATGATGAAGAAGAAAAATACATGCAGACTGAAGTCCAAGGACAAGAAATTGTTCTAGACTGCAAGACTTTCTGCAAGATATTCCGATTGAAAAATCGAGGAACATTTGAAGACATCAACATCAAGGACGCTTCCATGATTCAAGGCGTCAAAGAGCTATTTGAAGCAATCCAGTTAGAAAATGCAAAGGGTTGTCCAGGAGACTTTGTTCTGAAAGCCATCAGAACTAGTCATCTCCAGAAACACTGGAGTACTTTAGCTCTTATTCTGGTTCGTTGCTTTGATGGCAACAAAGGAGGAGTAGACCAGATAAGCATGGAGAGATGGATGATGATGCATCTTCTGAACAAGAAGAATGAAGGGCAGGAAACCCACTTCAATTGGGGGAAGTACGCCTTCAACAAATTCCTTGGACATATTGAGGAATTTGAGCCCAAAATCATCAATGGCCTTGCTGAGCCAAAGGCCAATATGCACTTTGGTCTCAGAATCTGTTACATTCTGGAAACAATGGGAATCACTCTCAGAGAGAGGTAGGAAATCCCAGTCACCAACTCTCTCTTCAGACACGCTTTTGAAGAAAAGGAGAAACTTGTTGCTGAGAACGCACTCAGAAAGGCAGAAGAAGAAGAAACTGCACAGCAAGGTGAGGAGGTCTCTGAGCAAGCTCAAGCTAAACCTCCAGTTGCTAAGAGAAAAAGGACTCATAGCAAAAGAGTCTCCAAGCCCCTAAGCATACAAGAGGCGCAACCTTCTGGAGACAAGGTCTCAAAAGATGTTGGACGCTCAGAAAGGCAACTCCAGAATGCCCCAAGAGTCCTGAACCAGAATGCTCCAGAACTCTCCAGAGATGATAGAAATATCATAGATGGGTCTGCACCAACACAGAATAGTGATTCTGAGGATGATGAAGTACTTGCAAAAGTACTCAAAAGATTCAAGTATGAGACCAATGGAGGAGCATCAAGCTCAGCTCTTCAGAAAGACAAGAGCTCCTCTGCCCAGCAGGAAGAAGAAGGCCTGGGTGAGGAAGATAGAATGATGGAAGATGTTGCCATTGCTTCCACATTCACAATGCCAGCACTTAACATTGCTGAAGAAAACCCTGTTCTTGAATAGGTTCCTCAACCTTCTGAGAGAGCTCAACTCTCAGAAAGGGATCAAACTGAGATGGAGACTCAGAATGATACTGCAGAGAAGAACAATAATGAGCACAGAGAGACTGTGGAATCACCACAAGTCCAAGAGATCAATGATCAGCCTGACTCTATTCAGGTAACAAAGAAAGTTTGTATCTAACATGCCAACATAATTGTATGTTAACTTGTTACTCATAAGCTGTATTTGTTACAGGCCAACTTGGAGACACACTTTCAGGGGGAAGAAGACCTGTCCACCCCCTTGAATCAAGAAGAGGTTCCCCCAACCTCAGAACATCAAGAAGAGCTGGCCCACAGGTAGTGAAGTTATCTCTGAACAAGAAATAACTAACTAAAAATGCTCTTATCTTATGTTCTAATATTCTTAATATCTCTTCTTAGGCTCCAACTGAGGAAGTAGTGGTGGTGGAACCAACACCCCAAAACCTAGAGATTCCAGAGGCTGAAAAGCTTTCTGAGGAAGTATTTACTGAGCCTTTTGCGGAGAAGGTAAGTAATCAGTAATAGTCTTCTTCAAGAATGCTCTGGAAAAACCACTACTAAATCTTTTATGATTGTTCTTACAGGCTCAGTCAGAAGAACAATTGGATGGAGAAACAGTTGTGTTATCTCCTCCAAAGGAAACTAAAACTGTTGAACAAGCAGTATCTGCAGAAAAGGTGCCAGAAACCCCCAAGGTTTCTGAGGAACATGCTACTAAGCTTCCTTACTTGGAAGTAAGTGAAGTCTCAGAAAGCACTTTTCCACCTATCTTTTCTGTTAACAGTTTCTAAACATATTTGATTTTAATTCTCAGGTTCTAGTAGAAAGAAAGGTTGATGAGGATCAGACTTCTCCTCAAAACAAGGTATCTGAGGCCTCTGTGCCCAAGCAAGCAGAAGTACAGAATAATGAGCCTAGTGTTTCTACACAGGTATGCTCATAAAGCTTACTTTTGCACACAGATACTAACACAAGTGGTTTGAACAAAACTAACTTGAACACCTTCTTTCAAGCTGAAAGTCTAGTGCCAGTTGATTTACTCAAGGCTTTCCAGAAGCACACCTTGAAACATCTCAAATGCTTCAGACAATGGCAGAAACTCAGAAAGGCTGACCTTTCTGAAGTAGCCAGAGTAATCGACGTCCCAGAAAAGAGAGCAATTGCCCTAAATCTGGAGGATTATATCCATGCATTGTTCCCAACAGAGTCCTACTCATTTGCCACTCTGATGCATGAAGACTTCATTCATGAAGTAGCACAAAGACTTTTGGCAGATTTCAAGTCTGCGGATGCTCAAACCTAAGAGCAGATGGTTACCCATCCTGCCTTGCCCAGCAAGCTCACAACCTACCCAACTGAGCATGAGGAAGTTAATGGGAGGATGATTACATTCCCAAATGTGATCAACCTGGTTTCAGAAGATGATGAGGAGATGGACGAAAATGATTATCAAGAACCTCCCTCTGAGCATCCAAACCAAGAATCAAAGAAAAAGGATGATGATCAGAATGATGATCCCCAACCTGGACAAGGCGGGATTCAGAAAGCTAGCAAAGAAAGTGGAGAAAAGGTTACTCCCTCAATTGCTCAGAAAGCTCCATCATCATCACCTCCCAAGTCTCATCAAGATACCCAACAAGCTGAACACAATAATGCCATAGAAGAAATTTCAGCTGCTGAGTTTAGGATTGAACAACTCAGAAAGGTGTTGGAAGAAGAGAAGAGAATCAACTTAGAGTGTCAAGATCTTGTTGATGAAAAGGAGGCCAAACTCAAGAAGCTCAGAGAAGCTGATCCCAAGGAATTGGCACTCCTAGATGAGCAAAGAAATTTGAAAAATGCCATTGTTGTCACAGCTGCTGAAATAGATGCCATGGATGACAATGATGATGAAGAGCATGATCTTTGAGGCGCATCGAAGACCTTCTACATCTTCTCAGAAGCCCAGCACACTTGATGGAAAATAGAAGAAGATTGTCAATCTGCAAACAATCCAAGAAAAAGATTATGACAGTGATGCTGAAACCCACAACTTAATTACTGAAGCAGAAGATGAGAGACTTATCACTCAGCACAAGAGAGCCCTACTTGCTCCTCATATATTCTCTGCACCAAGTAGTTCAAGAAGTGAAGAGCACCGTGCAAGGAACAGTGTCTTTTTAGAACTCAGAAAGACACTAGTTGCCCAAGACACAGAAGTGCTAAAATCCGTCCCAGAAGAGATGAAGCCATTGTCATTGCTTTACTCAACAGAACAACTAGCATAGCTCTCTCTCAGAAAGACCTAGGGTTGGTCAGGGATGAGGATTGTAACAATGCAAATGCAGCATTGAATGAAGCCAGCCATGCTGTCCTGCAAGCCAACGCCATCCTAAGGCCGCTTGAAGAGCTCAACAGAAAGGAGCAGGAACTGGTTAGACAGAACAACGAGCTGAAGAAAGAACTTCAAGAATTAGTCAGGGTGCACAACAATCTCCAGAAAAACTTTGACACTCTCTCTGAAGCTTATGCTATCATGAGTCAGTCATTCATGACTAAGGGGGAAGAAGAGATGCCTCAGAAAGGCAGAGGAAGAAAAAGAAAACAATCAAATCCTCCCTCCTCAAGTCAACTTGTCATTAAGGACACCACTGGAGACACCCTTGCTGAAGAAGTTGTTCCAGATCAACCAGCCAGAAGGCTGAGAAGTATGGTCACTAGGGGAACCAAGTCCCTTAGAATCTCAGAAGAGAAGAAGACTTCTAAAGAAGAAGAAAAAGAAGAAGGAGACATAAGAGGTCAAGAAAGCTGCAAGTCTCCAATTTTGGACTACAATGATGATGAGGATGATTCTGATGAACATCCACTTCACAAGAAAAGGAGACAAGCAACTACTTCACAAACTCCTCTGGCAGCAAAGCCCTTAGCAGCCAGAACTCCTTCTGGAAACACCAAGTCTATACAAGGAACATCCACCAGCACAGCCCCAAGGCAGGAAGAAAGAGTTAGAGGATCTCCTGACAGAAGGCCACCAAAAAGAAAAGCGAAGGGATTTTCAGTTTGGCAGAATAAACAATGAAACACATCAAGAAAGGCCAACTGATGCCCACATTGAATATATGAAGACCAGTAATGAAGAATTTTCATATAGGTGCATTCTGAACAAGAGAGGGTATTGGATTCTGGAACTACAACATCTACTTGTCAATGATAAGTTTCCAACTCCCATCCTCAACCAGATCCTGAAATGGAGAGAAGGCAAGCCAGAATTGCTAAAACCTGAGCACATTCATGCCTGGCTAAACTTTGAAGTAGAAAAGAGGAATGAAGCCAGAAAGATGGATCTTTCTTTTACCTGTCCTTACCCAAAACCTGATGATGTACACAAGGTAAGCAAACTGGATGGTAGCTACAGCAGGAAGAACAAACTAGGTGTTTCAACCTATGAGTCATTCTATATGACATTGGATGAATACCTAGATGATATACACTATCTGGAAGAAATATACAAGTATTTCAACCTATCTCAGCTGCAAGTAGACCATGCCTGGGTCTGGGAAAGTATACAGGTCAAACATTTTCTGCAGAAGAATCACAAGCTTGGCAAGAGTTACCATGAAATATGTGACTTATCCAGAAAGACAGAGCTCTCTGTCAGAAGGATTCTTTATGACTATGTCCAAGAATGCAGAAAAGTGGATGATCATGTCAACTGATCCAGAAAGGGAGCTGAAGAACTTGAGGTATCTGAACCCAAGTTGTGTTTCTGAAGACTTGAAGACTAGTAACATTAGAATACTCTCTTGGAGCTTGGACTCTCTTTTGTTCTAATTTACTTAGTATGTTTTATTACTTTTTGTAATCTTGCTGATTGTTTCTAAAATTCTCTATCTGTAAAAGTTGCATCTCTTTACGTAACTGTACTATCGAAGATCATACTCTCAGATACATTTTAATAGATGACAACTTATCAGCAAAGATCACTTCTTGTGATTTGGTTGATGTTTACTTTCTGCACTTAATTCAACTAAAATTGAATATCATTTGAAATGATTAAGTGGTGGATTGTTTTCTCTTCCAGGATTATAATTTTGTAATAGGACTTGAAAGATAGTCATGGATGACTGATCAAAAAGGGGGAAATTTGTTAGGAATATCTGTTAGTATTTTGATCACTCATCACATGTTCTTATCTTAGCCAGAAAGGTGATTAAGTGTTCTTGGTTCACTTGAACATTGTAAAAGAGGAAATCACTGAGTATGATTAGTCTAGTAAATCTTGTATTAGGATTATAGGTCTCTGAGTGTAATTTTTATTTCAAGAAGACCATGAAGATCAATCCTAGCAATGGAGCTTTTCTGAAGATTAGAAGACTGAAGATTGCACAAGGTTTATGAAGACACAGAGGTTTAGTCTAACTCAGAAAGTCTATGTCCTTAATCCTTTCTTAAGTATATTAACTTACTTTCGGGATATGATTCTGGACATATGACATCATGAGTATGGAGCATGCAAGCCAGCAGAAAGGCTCATGTATCCGTTGAGACTAAACGACAATGAACAGTACTATGCATTAAATGCATCGACAGAAATGCTGCAAAAAGCAGTTCTCTCTGAAAAATGAGATAGTGACTTCTGAGTACATAGTTCAAGATATAAACGGATATAATTTGATAGAGAGCACAATGGATACAATTCAAACTCCTCTCAAATTTATCTATATATATCACACACTTAGATGCTTGAAGAACATACCTTAGAACGCTCTATCTTGCAAACTTACCATCAAGCAAAGTATTCTCTCAAGCACTCTACTATCCTTTCTGAAAGCTTTCTGTTGCTTGAAGAATCACTAGTAGTTCTAAGTTGTCCTGAACCTTAACAAGAGATTGTTATTCGTGAAATAGTTGAACTATCAGATACCCTTTCTGAAGCTCATTCTCCAGAACGGACACCAATTACTTGGGTGCAGAAGAGCGGTATCATCCATCGAACAAGTGTATTAAGTAGTCTTGTTCTATTAGGCTCTCTGAAAACATAACTGAAAAGTTATACGAGAAGCCTTTCTGACAAAACCTTATAACCAACACCATCAAGGCGTGGAGTAGAGGAAGTACTCAATTTGGAAAATCAGGGAATAACTCCAAGGTTATCTGAGTACAGGAAGTACTTAGCTCTAGGAGCTGGGGAATAACTCAGGGGGAACATTTGGTTGGGAACCATTTGTTTAAGAATCTTAGAATAGGATTATTGTAAGGTGAACTCAATTATCTGTTCTAGTGAATTCTAGGTCTCAGAAAGACCGAAGTGGATTAGTTGGAGGATTACGCCACCTCCAGATACCACTATACTTGCTGTGTCATTTACCTTTCTGTATTTACATTTCAGCAAAGCACACAAACATATTTATTGTTTCTACACTAACCTATCTTAAAGTCTTCCGCGCTCTGAATTTAAGTATCAGAAACCTGGGGGTTTCTGAGAAACTGTGTTTATCGACAAAAGTTTTAAAAGACTATTCACCCCCCCCCCCCTCCTTGTCTTTTAATTTGCCGTTATCTGGACCAATAGTATCTGTGGTGCTTGTCATCACCGTAGTCATGTTGGGCGTGTTTCAAATACTACCTATATATCGGCTTGGTCTTAAAAAGCCATATGACCGTGAGGGTTGATGGCACGTATACCAAACTAACACGAACAAAAGTGCGGACTTCGGTAAAACAGACACTACCAAAAAATTGAGACTAAAAGAGTCCATAGTGGCCACATTGATTAGCATATAATTTATAGTATGCAAAAATGTGGTGATATGGAAGTTTGGTTGTATGCTCTGACAAGCTGTTGCACGCAAGAAAAAGTCCCTTCTGACTTAACTGAATGAGTACATTGCATGAGGTATTTGAGGCACCTTTGTGGCGAAAGTCACCTTCCCTTCTCTTGCTAGTTCTTGAGTGATTACCCACTGGACACTTCCAGAATGTGTGAGAGAGTTGCGTAGGATTCCTTGTGAGGGATTGAAGAGTTATACTTAAATGCTATTTACCTGAGAAACTGTCTTGCTTGATTTTTTTTTTTTTTTTTAGTGCACTATTCTGTCAAGGTTAGTAGAGTGCAAACCTTTTGCATCTTGCGAACTTAATGCTTACATTGGTAGAATTCGGTCACTTGGAAGTCTGACTCATTTGTGTGCTTCTTGTTTGTCGTTGTCTAGAGTCTAGTTTGTTTTTTTTTTTTTAGTTTGTTGGTTTGCTCGAGTACGAGCAAAGGTTCGGTTTGGGGAGTTTGATGAGACAATAATTTAGAGTCTCATTTGGTCCTTTTTAGCGGTCTTTGTTAGTCTTTGTTCTTGGTTTTATAGTTGTTTTTTGTACAATTTTATGCTTTGGTGTTTTGGTTTTGTTTTGTAGGAATTCAGGTTTTTGAGATCAGTTGGAGAAAACAAAGTCATTGAGCTTCATTGCAGTGAGTATTTATTTCGTCCTTGAGATTTCTGAATGCCTTCCCTGTTTTGGCGAGATTAAGCGAAGTGATATATATTGTGTCAAAAGAAGACTCGCCGCGGCAAGAAATTACGAGCCGACATGTATTCGACAACAGAAGGCTCGCCGCGGCGAGCTATTTCTTCCGCCGCGGCGAGACGCACAGAATCAGACTTTTTATTTTCCTTTTAGCTTAGAACTGGGACTTCTTCCCGGACTTTTCTTTTAACCTAGTTCTTAGACAAAAGCTCCATATTCATACTTTGACATTGAGACATTATTGGAGCCAGGTTTTCATCATTGTTGAAGGATTGATATCGAATTCCTGGTAACATTTGATAATTCTCTATCGTTTATCTCTTCGATTCGTGTTATTATTGTTAATCGAATTGTATGAGCTTGCGTGCGATTATCAACATGTCTGCATGTACCATATGGAATACTTTGAAGTGTTTGATCTTTGCTTCTACTATGAGTAGCTAAACCACTCCAAACACGGTAGTTATGTGAGGTTTTGCGTATATGCTTCTAGGGTTAGGATTCGTTCATATAGGTTCGTCTATTTCAAAATCTTCGTAAAAACTATCAATCCAATTCGCTAGTACAATATTTTCTAAATTATTTTCGGTTAAGGATCGTGGATTGATGACCCACGATTACTCTAGTTCAAAACATTCAAAATAATGATTGGTTGAGGTTGGATTGATTGATTTATGTACACCGGCCGTGTGACAAGTATGAACGATTTCCCTAGAGCGAATTACCATTACTCGATCATAACTGATGTGTTCCCTCTATCTCATTGATTTTAACCTTTACATTGCTTTATCTAATTTCTAGTTTAGAAAGTATTCAAACTTAAATCATTCATTTGTTTACACAAGTAACTGTTTGCTCTCAACTCGTTGTGGTAGCTTAATTGGTTCCTTAGCGAACGATTCCGTGGTTAGAATTGTCTATTTAGAACAACTGCTTTCTGCTTGTTTTCTACGTAGTAATTTGAGCACGTCAACTACGATCTTCATCGCCAACATTTCCTCTTCCACCCCTTCAAACTTCTCACTTACTTTCTTCAGCTCTTTGCTGACCGCCACGAACTGTTCGTGAAGGGAATTCACTAGAGCTCAAGTATCACTGCTTTCTTTATCGAGCTCTTCCCCTTCTAGTTTTCCTCTCTGGTTGTGATGTTTCTTGAGGGCCTTGATCTCCTCTTCCAGCCCCTTTTTAGCAATTACAATGCTGTCGACCACTTGTTCGCTGCTGATTAAGAAAACTTCATCCTTCCCTTCAATGCTCAGCTCAATAGGTTTTCCTTTTGGTATTTCTTGGCTTACTTCATTCGATATGCTTCTTTTTTCCAAGTAATCAGGAGTTCCTACGCTCTGTCCTATAGCCATTGCGCTTCTTCCTCAATTGCGGCTATTGTCCTTACTTCTTCCACGACCTCCATCTTGTTGAAGATCTCTCTCTCCTTCAGCTGCTCATTTCATGTACCTTGAGTTCTCAGCAACACTTGCACAGGCTTCCAGTACTTGCTTAGCAGAGCTCCCTATAAATGATCCCTTCAGAGCTACGTCTATAAGGTCTCTAAACTCCTCTCTAACTCCCAAGTAGAAATACTCACAGAGCTATCGCGAAGTGAACTGATGTTGGGGGCAGTTGTATTGCATCTCCTCAAACCTTTCCCATGCATCATGAAAAGATTCCTTCTACTTCTCAGTAAAAGTAGATATCATTCTCCTTTCTCTCATAGCCCTTACAAGCCCTAGAAACCTTTTCATGAACAGACTCCTCTGCTCTTCCCATTCACTGACCTCTTCCTGGATTGAATCTATCCATCTTTTTGCTGTTCACTCCAGTATTTTGATGAAGAACCAAAATTTTAGCTCACCATCGGTTAATCCCTTCGTCGGAAACTACTCGACAATAGACTCGAATGCATTCATGAACTTGTATTCATTCTCTCCTTCTCTTCCTCCGAACTTTGGTATTACATTAATCAGAGTTAGATCAAATTCGTACTTCCTTACATGCGGCTGGATTCGAATTCAACTCCTTCCTGGTTTCGGCATACTGATCTCTCTGATAGTTCTTTCATCTTCTTCTTCCATCTTTCTTAATTAACGAGCTTACGCAAAGATATATAATAACATAATAATAAAGCAGATAAACGTATTTTTAGGTTTTTGATAAGAAAATAAACAAATACGGAAAAGAAAATATTTTTGGGATTTTCCCTGTGGAATTTGATTTCCACAGGTTACATATAATTTTTTGGGTTTATGCTGTACGAATTGAAAGACAGTGCGTAAAGTAAAGCGAAAGAAAGAATTCAACTTATCTGGTCGAAACTTGCTTGAGCGGTCAACTGTCCCCGGTAGCGGCGCCAAATTTTGATGTGCACTCAGATATTTCATTTTTCGTTGTAGAACCTGTCATCCCTAAATACAATCAAGATTAAATTTATAAGTCGGAAGTCCTCAAATCCACAGTTTATAACGGAAAGTTGACTCGGGATGTCGTTCTCCACAGACACTTAGCATAGGAACAAGCAAATAACGTTGTAATTGAATGCAGAAAAGTAAATAGTTTGATCTTAGATAGAATAATTGAATTGCTGTAAACCCTAAATTGCTTTGTTGTAAGTCAATAATGGAAAGTTGTAAAGGATCCCCAACCTCCCTCTGCTCCCAACTACCTAGAATCAAACAACATACTTGCCGCCTACAGGTAGCAAAGAAACATGCCAAAAGATCAAGTCGTAGTTAATCCAGACACCCTTACTAAACCAACAATGTGTTGCGTCACTCAACACACTATCTCGTCATGTTTTCAGACAAATCACGTAGGATAAAGTATAATCCGTTACCAAGTCGTAGTTAGTTAGGATTTCCCACATAAAGAGTCGGATGAATAAAGAACAAGCACGAATTACATTTTAAAACTAATTCATTAATATATCACGGTATATCAAGAAGTAGCAAAAGCATAGTTACGGCGGTTCGCCTTTACAAAAGAAAGTTAGCTACTCATAGTATCTAGGAACAGTAATCGAAAATCTAGACAAGAAAGGTAGAAGAAGCTTAGTCTTTGATGTTTTCGTGCTGCTGCTTTTAGGGTTTCCTCCTCCTGACGGCCAGCGGTTTTGGGGTTTCACTTCCCCGAGGACTGGTTCTCTCTTAGGAGAACTGCTTTCTGAGCTATGTAGAATTATGAGACCCCTGAGGTCTTATTTATAGGTGAACTCTAGAGCTCAAACCGCTATTCTTCAATAAGGAAGGTTTAGGAAGGCGGGCTCTAGCCTGACAGGCCAGCATAATAGCCAAGAACCAAAACAGAACCTCCACTACGGTTGCCTGTGGACCACAGTGGCCCCTTCTGTGGCCCCCTGTGGATCGCAGTCTTCGATTTCCTCAACTTCGAATCTGTTTTCTTCGTTCTTCAATTTCGGGCTTCATAACTTAGTTTTCTCGAAAAGAGGTCTTCTATAAAGTTGTTCCATCTTCAATTATCTTCGCATCGGTTGGTAGCATGACATGTTTTGACTCCTCAAACTCCGTGCAACGGTCAATCTGGCGTATTCACTTCGTTGTACCGATTTGGCACAATTATGCCGTTTTGGTGCCTGAAATCATGCAAATCCTCAAAAACGCGATCCTGACCAACTGAAAATATGTAAAGTTGGTAATTGACCATAAAACGATACAAATATTTCATCTAGGGCAAAAAACGAGGGTCTAAAACTATGCTATATCGCACATTTCATTGTCACATCACTACTAATATATGAGATAGTACTGCAGTGGGCTTTGTCTATTTGCAGAGACTTTCCTGTTTTATTTAAACATCTCTATCTGCATAATTATTATAGTGTACTATTTTTTCCCGTAGTCTCGGATATTTGCAAGGTATCTTAGCCTTTACACAATCCTTTCTCCGTTTCCTTATGTCTCGAGAAACCTGTTTTGAGTGAAACTTGTCTTTGAATGACAATTGTTTCGTCAAGGTATAATGGAGATAGGTATCTAAGGAGACCTTCCTTCCTTGTCTTCAGTAATCTTGTGCAGTTGACTTGATCATCAAATTGAGTGTCCTCCTGCTGGATGCTTTCTTCTTGGTCATCAATAAAGATATAAAAATTACATTCAAAAGACCTAACATCCAATAAAAGATTAACTAGACTAACATACTCAATAAGCTTCCTCCTTTACAATGTTCAAGTGAACTAAGAGTACTAGCTACCTTTCTGAGCTAAGATAAGTCATTTAAGTTGCTAATGAAAAACTAAAAGATATTCCTAACACCTTGTTTCGATGAAGTTCTCCTACTTCTTTTGCGATTTGACCAATCTTTAGTTCCATTCCCCCTCAAGGTGTTATCAGTTCTTTTAAAGTTATCCTCAGCCCTCGAGATGAATGCATTGGTCATGGAATTGAACTCTCCTTGCTGCTTGACAAATTTACCGATTTCTCCCATCTCCTACATCATAGTGTTGATCTAGTTCCCCATAGAAGGTGGCTTGGGCAGATTTTGTGGTGGTCTTGGTGGTGGTGGAGAGGTTATGGTGGGCGTCGAGGTTGTGCTTCGGGTCGGTTCAAGCTTGGTCCAGTTCAATATGATAAGAATGGGCGTTGTGGGATATAATTGTTCATAGGTTGGTTCCTCGGCTTCCAGTTCCTTGACTCTTGCACATAACAAGCATCTTCAAGTTGTGTTGGTGCGTTTGGTTCCTCCCTCGTAGTTTCCTTCTTTGACAACCTCGTCTCTATTTTTCTGTCCTTTTTAGGATCATTCTCCATGTAACGTCTTCAATGGATCGAACCTCCTTAGTTAATATCTTCCTTCCCGTCCTTTCGCATGGAGTTCTCGCTAAGGTTCTCGCATACTTCCCATATCCTGCTTGGTGGTACGTCTAAAAGGTTTCCTTGATATGCTCCATTGATAAGTGCTTAGCTAATAGAGTCAATTCCCTTGTAAAAGTCGTTGACCTTATCAAACAAGGCGTAGGAGTGCATTCGAAATTTATGAAGTGGGTCCTTATATCTTTCACATGCTTCGCAGAAGGTTTTTCTGTCGAATCGGTTGAAGTTTCGGATTTGACTCTTAAGATCGGATGTCTTCCTCAATGGGAAGTATCTAAGCATAAACTTGTTGAAAATCTCGTCCCATGTGATTAAGCTATTTGGTGGTAATGAGATAAGCCAATTATTTGCCTTTTCCTTCAGGCAATTTGGGAAGACTCTCCTTTGAAGTTGACAGTCCGTGAGTCCATGCAATGGCATACCTCCAACTATTGCGTCGAATTCCCTCATAAAGTGTATCGGATCCTCAGTTGGATTTCCATAAATGTTTGGTAGTTGGTTTAGATTAGTACTCTTCAAGTCATCGTTTCTAGCAATCCTCTCAAGAAAGATGCTTGAAGCATTTGTGTAATCCTTGGCATGACATAGTCTCGCATAGGTCTATCATCGTCATCCATGAACAACTCGACCCTTGCGTTGTTACCCCATCTACGTTCCTCGTCTAACCTCAACTGTTCTTCGGCTATTTGTAGCCTTTCACCTTCCATCCTTAGTCTTTCATCCTCTAACTCCCTTCTGTCGTTTTGGATATCTAGGTGAGCTTTGAACTGTTGTTCTTGTTCGGGTGTTAGGGTCCTTTCCGATTGGTTGTTGTTGTTAGATTCCTCCCCACTCATGTTTCTAGATTGTTCCATGCCGGGATCAACTCCTTTTCGTTTCTCAAGTTTGTCTATATCGTCTCATAATGGTAGGAGCGACGTTCCCGCATTTCTTCTTCCTAGCATAAAGACTTCACAAATGAACTTGCACACGTATAACTAATATAGTAATGCAAAGTAAATAAATGTATTTTTTGGATTTTTTGGAAACGAATATAAAATATTTTTTGGGTTTTTTTAATAAGAAAAAGAAACAATAAAGATAATATAAATAGTTTGGATTTTTTAGACTATAGAAATCAGCATCTATAGAAGTTTTACGATTTTCTTTATGCTATATGTACTAAAAAAGCAATGCAGAAAATTAAAGCAAGAGAGAAAATCCAACTTATCTAGTCAAGATTCGCTCGAGCGGTAAAGTATCCCCGACAGCGGGCCCAAAAATTTGACGGGTGTTTGGCTAGACGAATGCCGTTGAAGTTAAACACTTCACCAATCACACGTAAAGATTCATTATTTATAAAGTCGGGAGCCTACAAATCACAAACACATAGTTAGTATAGCAAAAAGTTTACTCGGAGTTTCGTTCTCTCTGGAACCTAACATGGGCACTTGCGAATAAAGACACAAAGTTGGTGATCTAATTCAAAAGCACGTAATTGTAAATAAAGAATCTTGGGGTTGTTTTGAGACAAGTTGAATTAAAGTTGTGTAAACATGCATAAATGTAATAAGATCATATATAATAGTAAAAGCGTAAATGACTAATGGTTTTAACAATGAGTTCACGATATAAAGAATCCCTAACCTCCCTCTTATTATGTTACTCACGTCTACTTAGTTTTAAACAAAGTAATTGTCGTATGTCGCAGTTAATCAAGATACCCCACATTACCAACAGATACCGTGTCACAAAGGCAGAGCCATCACATCAAGTTAAAAGATGACAGCAAAGAACAACCACTGATTAAGACTAAAACTAATTTATAAAATATATCACAATATAATGAGTAACACAATAGAGTTTGGCGGTTCGCCATTACGAAAGGGTTTAGCTACTCATAGCAAGAGTAGTAAACATCATAACAATAACAAGAAGACAAACTAAAAGTAAGAGAATGATTGTTGATGAAGACTGTGTTCTGCGTTCTTCAATAGTTATGATGATCAAGATTTCAGATTCATGGATTTTCTTCTCTCATATCTTCTTTTGCTTTGAGAGAAGTAGGGTTATGATTTTGAGTGACCTAGGTATTGCTTATATAGTGTTCAAACCCTGGAAATTTCATGCAAGGAAGACTCTAGACGATGCCGGACAACAGGCCAGAAGGATACAGACTTGGGCCCGATAAACAAGATGCAACAGCCTTACTGCGGCCACATACGCCTTGATAATCGACAAGATGCAACAGCCTTACTGCGGCCACATACGCCTTGATAAACAAGATGCAACAGCCTTACTGCGGCCACATACGCCTTGATAAACAAGATGCAACAGCCTTACTGCGGCAACAGCCTTACTGCGGCCGCAATAGACACAACTGCGATCGCAGTCTTCGACTGCAAGCTCAAGTGTGTACGTTTCCTCTTTCAGGCTATATTTTTTATCTCCGAAACTTCATTATCTTGAAAAGTGGTATTCCACAATATTTTAGTACATTGAATAAGCTTTGCAATGGTAGGTTTTGTGCCTCAATTGGATTTTTCTAACTCCTCATACGCCTTGATAATCGTCTATCGGTATTTCCTCGGATTAAGCGCATATTCATCGTATTTGCCTGATTAATCTCCATAATCCTTTTAGTTGGCATATGTGTGCCTTGTGAAACATCAAAACAGGTAATTAGGCATAATTTGACAATAATATTCAATATTGCACAAAAAACGAGGGTCTAAAATTGTGTTAAATTGTACATATCATTGTCACATCATGTGTTAATCTAGGATTATGATTGGTTAGCTCGGTTGATAGTTTGATGTTGGATGTACCTATTTTTTCTAGTAATTGGGACCCTGCTCCTAGATGGTTGCAAACTGTCATCTCTAGTGATAGGACCAGTATTACCCCGCGTTTGATATTGGTGAGTAATAACAACTTTCCCTTATAATCTTGATCATTCTCTTTTAAGTAATCTATGTTCTATTTAAAAAAAAAATGGAGATTCATTTTCGTGGTCATTGAAAGAATTTGTATATTCTATCAATGAAAATAATTTCATTGATAGGACGCCTTTCGTTGATAGTTCCCCTACTAGAGAATTCCATAACTTATGTCTTATTTATATATTTAATTGAATTTCATTTCGTATCCTTATTATATATATATTAATCCTGGTATTTGATTTATCACATACTAGTTATGATCCGTCAACACTCGACGGGTATAGTAAAAAAAATTAAGTGTGTTAAATTCTACTGTAATCCCAATCGAGTACATACCTCACCCGTTTAATACCAGTGAACCATGATCCAACTCAACCTAACTCGGTAAAAACACGACCCGAAACAAAGTGTATTGATTCTTTTAGTGGAATGATAAATTTTTATAGGGGTGGATCCTTAAACCAAAAAAAATTATGTCCAAACAATTGAATAGTTAGGAACCACTGGACCATGTGAAAAACCATATTTGTAAAATAATGAAATTTCCCCGAATTACATTCAAACCCTCTTGCTATTATTTTTTTTCTCCCTCTCTTTTGTTGATAAAAAAGTTATAATGTAAGCACTTTAAAATTCTATTACTCAAGGATTTACACTTTGTTAATTGGTTATATTGTAAATTGGTGTGAATTGACAACATGGAAAAGGTTTCAGTAGCGATTGTAAAGTTCTATACAAAGGTTCCGGTACGGGTTGCAAGGACTGAGATAAAAAAACACCAAGAGGCAAAATTACTAAGAATCCACTGCAAAACACGCACTTAGGCCATTAATTTCCAGATAATTAGAAGAGCTTCTTTAAGAAACCAGATTTAATACTCTTGTTGGGCAGAGCTCCCAATCCACATAGTTGTAAGCGGAATTCACCAAATTTAAGACTCATTGATTGAGTATGATCCCCACTTGTTTGCTAGTGTGGAGCATTCCTAGCTACATGATCTAGAAATTAATTGTATACCTGATCTACATAAGTATTTTCCTATTTTTTGAGGTTGAAATCTCTTAGTATTACTTAGATATGATTTTCTTTGCTGCATCTCTTTGTTGGATGTGGCTACTGCTGCTATATGACAGAGAAAATTTCATTTAGTCCTTTAGGTTCTGATGTTTGTTTCTTTTTGGATGATGGTTGCCTATAGGTTTTCCTATATACGCTAATAGTGTATTGCATGTTCTTATTATAGTATATATGAAAGCTCAGACGCAAAACAACCGGGAAAGAAAATATGAGAAGAATTACAACACTAATTCTGGAAGAATGGAGCAATATTTTGGTAGCTGGTTTCTTCTGTACTGTAGTCTTGAGGCTTAATAGGATTTATATTGATAGCATTCAACCTTTCTACAAATGACTAGATTTGTTTATGCACAGAAGGCCCTCTGCCAGTTTACATGTAATGTGATTATGTATGAGACACCAACATGGATTAGAAGTTGTTTGAATAAATTTCTATATTACAATTTTATCTACTTGATTTAATGTTAATATTGTGAATTCACATGTTAATAATTCGTTGTTTTTTTTTTTTTTTTTTTTTTTGTGTCAAACTTCAAATATTACTTATTCAATGCGTAGCTTTTGCTCCAAGACTCGTGCTGATATTTTTTTTACTTGGTATTTGTTATTTGGTGATCAAACAATGAAATTATGTGCAGGAATGATATACACACAATAAACATGATGAAATTGTTGAAGATGAAAAGTAAACTACTAATAATAATCCAGTGAAGCAAAATTATTTGAAATTATAAGCCATTGATATATTTTGAAAATTTTGGCCAAAATAAAATCTAGATAATTCACTGGAACATGTAATACAACTGATTTTAGTGAGCCTCCCAAAAGAAATTTCATTATAGGATGTGAATTAGTACGCCTAATTAATTGTGATTCATACTCATGCATTTCATTTTATTCGGGTTGGATGTGTTCATTTTCTAAACACGTACCTATGGATAATTAACGATTATCGGTTGGGTACATATTGAGGAACCTTTTATATTTACGGGGTTCCAACCCGCTGTGTTTTAAAATGTTCCAAATCTGGTTGATCTAACCCATTTAAAAGCCTATTCGAATCCAGTAGCAATATCATCTATCGTATTTATGTTATTCGTATTTAAGCATTCAACAAAATTATCGAGCATTTGTAACATTTCATATTGATTGTTCTCATCTACTATGTCATTAAGTATAACATCTTGGTGATGAAAATATTGTGCGTCGATAATATAATTAGGCACACATATGGGCAATTAATTGTATTTAGGAATTCGACTAAGAATACCTTTTCAAATGAAGTCTTTTGAACGGGTCGAATTCTGTCCAGCCTATTGTGAACCCACGTAGTACCCATTCAAAATATGGTGTCAGGGTCGGGTATATACTGCACCCATTCCATACAGTGAAACATGATCCAAATCAAACCTAACTCGATAAAAGCCCGGTCAGAAACAACGTTTTTTTTTTATTATTTTAGTGAGATAATAATTTTGTATGGGTGGTTCCTGGTCCCAAAAAAGAAATTTATATTGAAATATGGTGAAAGTTAACATACAAAATTAATAATTTTTTTTAATTGGTGGCCTGGTGGGCCTACCCCTCCCCTCTAGAAAAAACACTTAAAACCACCTATGTAACCCCTTCCAACCGCCCCAAAATAAATTCACCAGAATGTGTTTAAAAAATAAAGTCAGTGAAATAAATATCTTATTTTTTAGGAGTAAGGCTCTGTTCTTTTCATTGGCTTCATTCGATTCGATTCGATTCGATTCAATTCCATTATTTCGATTACATTGATTACTGCTTGAATTATATTTTATACTACAATTGATTCGATTGATTCGATTCAATTGATTCGATTCGATTCAGTTTAGTAAATTTGATTTGAAAACGAGCTAAACCGCACCCTCCACCCGCCCATAAGAAATTTCACAGTAACATGTAAATTAGTGAAATTAAAATGTTCTATTTTATGGAACTTGGGATCCCCCCCCTCCCAATGGGGTTGTTGGGAACCCGATTAATTGTGATTTAGAATTTTACATTTTATTTTGATTCGGATTGTACATGTTCATATTTCTAAACTTGTAATCGTTAATAATTATGCGATTTCAATCCAGTAGCAACATCATCCATATTATTCTATGTTATTCGTATTTAAGCACTCAACAAAATTATCAAGCATTGATAACATATCATATTGATTGTTCTCATCTACTATGTCATTGGGTGCAAGAACATCTTGGTGATGAACATATTATGGGTCGAGTTGTGAATTTTGAGATAAATAATCGAATAGTGATGGTTATGCCGTATGTGCTCACGATCATCCTCTTAATAAGCGATGTAACCCATCAATGGCCTGTAAAATTGACTCGATTAATTCTTTGGTCGATTGGAGGTTGTTTGTCTGGCGGTTAAAACCCGGTTTTAATCGAGTTATTCTTCTCATCATGTTTGCCATCCGATTATAATCGCGTTGAACGATATCTGTTTTTAATCGACCAACTATTCGTAGTCCAACTAAATTTTATCATTCTACCTACTTTTTTTCTCTCACTTTACTTTTTCATTTATTATAACAACGCTAAGTCAATCAAATAACATTAAACCAATCAAATAATCTTAAAAACTCTTACACACCATATATAATAACCCTATAAAATCTATAAAACTTTAATTCCATCTGTTACACAATTTTTCAAAATCCAATTATAACTCAATTACCATTCACGGTTAAAATCCAATTAAAACGCGGTCCATTTTAATTGCTTCCCAACAGCCACTTGAATATTAGAGGATGACGATTATACTTCCTCCATCCTAGCAAACTAAAAATTTCGTTTTAGCCCAAGACAGGGATCTGTATTAAAGATTAAGAAATGCCCGAACGATAACAAAAACGTACAGTCTACAATTTCCAGAACTTTATACTTAAAGTTCCATATCATAAGCTCAGGCGTCGACATGGAAGCTCGGATCAGACTTCCATGGCATGAAGGAAGAAAATCTCGTGAAAGGACCAAAAAAAGAATTTGAAAATTGAAGAAAATATTAGTTTTTTTAATATTTAGTTCATCATCTGTTTTTCAATTTTTTTCTTAATTTTTAATTTTAAATAATTTTATGTTATTTATTTATTTTTCATAATTTCTAAATCATTTTTCTATTTTTTATTTATTTTCCATAATTTCTTGCCTTTATAAAATTTTCATAAGTTCTTATTTTTCTAAATTATTTTTCTGTTTTTATTTATTTTTCATAATTTTTTATTTTTTAAAATCTTTAATCTGTTATTTATTTATGTTTGGGACAAATGGTGTATTAAACTCAGAAAAGGTGAAAAAATGAACTAAGAAAATGTTTGTTTTGCACATAAGTTCATTAATCTTATAAGTTGGTAAAAAAAAATAACTTTTTAGACTTGAATGTAATTATGCATCTTATTGTGACTTGGATGAGATGACCCTAACTAACATGGGATAAATGTAATAGACCCTTGTTAATTTATTTTATTTTGCGCTATCATATTTCATTGTATGGAAAATGATAAGAGTAACATTTGATATTGTACAAATTTCGTAGTACTTTTTGCAATCAAAATCTTTCAAATTAGGTTGCTAATATATACTAATTACCAATTAAGTGACAATAATGGCAACATCATATGATTGGAAATGTTTTCAATGTCACGAATTGAACACATCAATATTAGTTTTGAAATCAACCAATCACAATCAAGCATTGGACATGCAGGATTAAAGATGGACCAATCATAGAATGGAAAATTGCCAAATAATTCAATGATGTGGATAGCCTAAAATTGCTCAAAATCATTTTTGCATAATGTATTATATTATATTATATTATATTATATTATAGATGAGTTCAAAATAATTACCATTAGATCCACTGGATCTAAAAAGTTATGTTGTACGACACTTTTAATTTTTAATTTGAATCTAGCTTTAAATAATTGGTCTATGATGTAATAAATTAAACATGGAGGATTAATGTGTGAATATACATCTAACGCCGGGTATATAATATTTTTTAAAATATTTTCTAGTTAAGTTAAATACATTCTTTTATTTGAAATTTCTGAGTAAATTGTAGTATAAAATATAACTAAACAAAACTGAACTAAACTGAATTAAACTGAACTAAATAAGTTTAAATTGAAAATAACATAGCCTTACTCCTCCATTTTATAAACCACACATGTGAATCATGCATAATTAAAATAGTGAACGCTAAATTAAATCAATGATTCAACATCAATAGCGACTCTGTTATTTGTCTTCTTCCTATCATTTAAGCCAGCAACATATAACTGGTTTCGTCGTATACTCGTATTATGGGGACGACGTGAGCCGAGCGGATGATGACACTATGTAATAATGTGAATTGCCCAATAGATTGTTACTTTTAATTTAATGCACCACCATTAAAAAAAAAAAAATCTACGAAACAATCAATTTGTTACATTAGGTTGTACTTTGTCACGTGAACTTCTCGTGTCATTTTTCGTCACTGCCATCGTTGCCCAAGACGAGTCGTCATCATACATACAACTTGTGGTCACAAAATTTTCATCCCAAAGTAGCTACATTATTTGTCTCTAGTGACAAACAACTTCAACACCAGGATTTGTTTAAATTTATACATGTCATTTTTAGGCGTTACACAGTTCATAGTCATTTTAACTATTCACACCTAACAAATATTAACTACAAGAAAATGGTCATTTACTGACAACTAGAAGTGTTGCTTGTTTGTATTTTATGTGACAATTTGAACTTCAGTGACATGTAACAGGAAATGTCACTTCAATAGCGGTGGCTAATTTTATAATGTCATTGTATTATAATATTGTGACATCTATTCAGTGTCACACAAAATTGTTTAAACTGATACTTATATGAGTGCTACAATTTCACTAGTCGGTGACACTTAGGCATGACAAAAGAAATTATTCAAGTAACATGTGGAAATGTCAGTGCATGTCCATATTTTTACACTTCAAAATGGAACTATACGAGCTTACACTGACACCGAAAAATGCCACCTTGGAAATAGGTGAAAAATAATTAATTTTACTATTCTATTTATATTCCTTCGTGTTTGGTTTATATATCCAAAAAATATAGTTAAATGTTATTTCAATTTGAACTTTTTAATGAGTTACTTATAACTAGTAATCCATAAGTTTTGGCTACTAATTGGTAGCCTTAAAAAAAACTCATGCCTAACATATTTTGACGAGGCATCTAATGTGTTGTCCACTCACGAGGCATCAAATGTGTTGTACACTTATAATAAAGTGTTTGTGTATTGTGAGGTCTCATATTTTGAATTTTTATCATTGTGAGTATTAAATTAGCAACGCTTCTATTGAATCTTTTCAAATAAAAAATGTTAGAATTCTATCTATTAAAATAAAAAATTTAAGTTACAACTGCTATACCACTCATCACCATTATGGCTCTATTTAGCAAAAATAGCTGATAATCTAGCTTGTAGCTGATGGCTAATTGGGTATCTGATAAATTAGTTGATTTTTAAAAAAGCGTTTAGTAAATTAATTAGCTGATTTGTTAAATATAATATGTGAAAACAAATCAGTTAGTTAAATTTTTTGATAAACTTACTAGACAAACTTATCACATCATCTACCAGCTAGACAGGTACACATCAACCCAATGGGAGCATGACACAATAGCACCACCACGTGTATTGATCGATCAAAATATTAAGAAATGACTACGGCTCTGTTTTCTTCATCTGAAACTTCATTAATTTGATTCGATTCGATTCGATTTCTTGGTTGAATTTTATCTACACTTGATTCGATCGGATCGATTCGTTACATTACATTACGTTAGAACGAAGAGAACAGAGCCTACGTCTTGTAGATATCATGCATCTATTGAAAATATCAAGAAAATATTCAAGCAGATATCATGGTTAATTAAAATAGTACTATAAATAGATTTAGTTAATATATATCTCAAATTCTCAATCAATTGATTATTTCTAATAAATAACTTTAAGTGGGGGTGAATCACGGGTTGTCTTTGATTTTTTAATAAAATGAAGGGGAATAAATAAGTCTATGAACCTAATGATCAATTGTCGTCAGTATTTTATTGTTATTTTGTTGGAATTAAATCATTTTTTAAGGAGGCCTGAGTTCCTGAATGTGCTAGTAATTGGGATCAGATTATTTGAAATCGAAGTCCCTACTAGCGTTGGATTTCAAAAGGGTCGCTAAGGTGAGTGCCGCTACAATAGCGATGGAAATATGGTCAGGTGATAAAATAGCTACAGATATATGGTCAGATATATGGTCGGACGTTAAAATATTTACAGAAATATGGTCTGACACAACCATTAAAAATTTAGCAACGTATTATCGTCCTACAATAATTAGGGACATATTTCAATCATTCGTTGGAGTTTGGATTCTTGCATGTGTGTAAAAAACTAGGATTATAAGAGAAACTACCCATGGAGTGATTTTTAAATGATTTAAACTATCTAAAATATTTAAAAGTTATTCCAATTGTGACTTTTAATGACTACTAACTAGTAGCCGGTAAGTTTTGGCTACTAATTGGTAGTCCTACAAAAAGTTCATGTCTAACATATTTTGATAAGGCATCAAATGTGTTATTCACTCATAATAAAGTTTTATATATGTAATGCGAGGCATATTTTTGGAGAAATTTTATAATACAACTGTTGTACCACTTCATCAAATATGATGTAGTGAAGCACTCGAATATGAGAAAGACGCGTGGTAAATAAATTAACCGGTGAAGATTTAGTGGTTTTTGATTCTCTTGTGTTTATTATTCTACCCTTCTCTTTTTCTTTAATTTACAATTTTTATAATTCCAATAATTTTAAGAAAATTGATGATGATAAAAGCAGAACTTTCGTCATCAAGAATCAAACCCAACTTACAATCTCTACTTCTATTAGTTTTTTTTTTTTGTTGGAAACATGATTCCATTTTCTATATAGTTTTTGTCATAATCGATATTAGTGCGGATAACATTTTTCAAACAACATGAGAAATCTTTATTAAGTCCTAATGGTTGAAACTTTTATAGGGACTTCTAACTTTTTTTATTTAAAAAAGACTCGGATAGAATCCCTTGGTAATTTACTACTCCTAGTTTTATAAAACTTTTCGTTTTGAGCTTTCTTAGGTCGATTGTCTTTGACTTTTAGCAAATTCTTAGCGATAATAGTAAATAATTTAATAAAATCATATAATGAAAATTTAGTAATTAAATTTTCATTATATAATTTTATTAAATTATTATATAATAGTTGGAAATGATTAATCGAAATCGGAGCGATTAATCATGAAAATAAAACGGAAAGTTTTATAAAAAACGGGGAGTAATTACAATGGTATAACAAAAAAATTTAAGTTACAACTTCGTGTGGTAGAGCAACCCAATGGGAGCATGACACAATAGCATCACATGTATTGATCGATCAATACATTTCAATGTCTTTTGCATTAACGAAGAGTCATTCTGCCAAAAAGGCCAAAATTCAGTACGATGTGACATGCACAATTGTCGGGTCATGTCAATTTTAATCTTCAAGCACCTTCGAGCCTATCAATGATCAAAACCAATGGAGATATCAGTCTCGTTTGTTTCTTTCCTTCGTAAATAGACAGCACATCAATAATTAAAAAACGTTGTGAAAAAACAATAACTGAGCGAACATATAGTATCAAATTATTTCATGGATTTATTAATCTCCAGTGGACTTGAATTTGTTGTAGAAGGCCCATTTTGTTGCAATGCTTTCCCACTTCACATTTGTTGATATTGGATCCAAGTTGTGGACAAAATGTGCTATATAGGCCCAATTCCTATACTAGGCTTTAGTGTAGTGCCCGCCCCGTCTGCAACTTCATTAAATGCTGATTATGACCAGGTGCACAGTCAATTTTCAAATTTCAAAATCTGAGAGGAATTATTTACTAAATATTGGCTCACTTTATTCATTCACTTCAAATTTGGCTCACTTTTCTCATCTCAAAATAGTAGGGTTCCTTGGGTTTCTTTGGTGAAAACAGTAAAATCGGTTAAAATGGAACAAGCTAGTAGCAACTGGATGATCGTTTGCATTGCCAGTGGGTCATGGGAGAACATGGAGGCAAAACACACACCAGATTTTGCCACATTTGTGTCAAAGCATAGAAGTGAGATTCTCAATTTTCGGCGAACACTGTTGTTTCCTCGTAGATGTATTTGTGATGATCCGTACATAACTTCAGTTAATTCTTGTATTACAGTTTATATCTGATTTATGCATCCTGATACCGGCATTTGTAGGAGTGAACATTGCATCTCTAGAGTTAACTTTTGCATCTTTTGAGTTAATAGTCATTTATCTGATGTTTGGTGCTGCCGGATGTTTGTTTATACGGTTGAATTAGCTTGCCTGAACTCTTGCATCTTTAGAGTTAACTATTGCATTATTTGAAATGATGAACTATTATTGTCTTTTGTGTTATAGGAGTGAATTATTGCAACACAGTTTTTTGTCTGCGTTCTTGCATCTTTAGGCGTAATTTTTGCATATTTTGCGTCATTGGTCAATTATTGTATGTGTTGTTTCAGTTAATTTTTCGTGCACATGGGGGATTTTTCATTTGCCGTCTGTGGTGCTGCCTGATGTTTGTTTATAGGAGTGAATTATTGATAAAAGTTTATCTGACCTCTTGCATATTTAGAGTTAATTTTTGCATCTTAGAAGAGAATGAACAATTATTGCAACACAGTTTGGCTGAGTTCTTGCATCTCCAGGCGTAACTTTTGCATATTTTATATCGACAGTCAACTATTGTATGTGCTGTCCCGATTAATTTTCCGTGCACGTGCGGGGTTTTTTCATTTGTTTTGCCACTCATGTTTATACAATAGTTACGAGTCTTCTATTGTCATATTTCTTATCAGTTACGGAGTTGGAAAATATGGAGCCATTTTTTTTATCTAGTTGCACTTACTAAAGCCCATCTTGTTTTGGCACCACGATGCAGGGGTAGTGGATATATCAGACGCTACACCCAATCGTTTCAATTTTGAGATCAACAAAGGGCAGAAGTGCTCCCTTAACTGTCAGGCAGACTTCCAGAACATGCTCCTACTCTATCAGGTGCTGGATAGGAAACACGTGTACGTCAGCCTCCACGTAGAGGAAGCGGCCAATGACGTATTGCGTGACTCCGTTATAAGCGAATACTTCGTTGACAAAGCGAATAATAGGGCGGTGTGGGCGGTTGGCACACCATCGACAAGCCGTAGCGGACATGAATTGGTGAATGTGATGGCGAGATCGACGGAGGGGTTGATCAACATCATAGGAGGCAAAGGCCGGTAAAAAGTGTGGGACGAAGAGGTTTTCCCGATCCGTAAGAAGAGGGAATATGCACCACGAAAAAAGGCTGCTCGGCTCGCCAGGCAGGCGCAGGGAGAGCTCTATCTGGGTGCCACATCGACTGAACCAAGCTACCCATGTAACCCCCACATAAAGCCTAAAGTATTGAGGTCGGCCAAGTGGGTAGATTACATCCAATTAGATGGACATGAGTTTGAGGGTGGAGTGGTAGAGTTCTGGTGTAAATTAGTCAAGTACACTGCAAAATGTGATTTTCGATTTGATTACATCACTACAAGAAAACTGTGGATTAGTAACGCTATTTAGCGACGGAGAAATAGCGACGAATCTGTCTCTATTAGAGACAGATAGATTTATCCATGTCTAATTATGTTGACCCAAAGCAAAAAAACAAAAAATGGAAATTTAGCGACGGATAGGGTTATCCATCGCTAAATTAGCTGAAACCCTAATATTACCACCACGCCTCCTTCTTCCATCACTCACACATTCCATCTCTTCTCCCCTTTCTCCACCCTCCCACCACCACTCCACCACCACCACCATCCACCACCACTCCACCACGCCCTCACACCACCACCACCACTGCCACCACCCTTCCACCACGCCCTTACACCACCACCGTACTCCACCACTGCCTCCCTCACACCACCACCACCACACCACCGTACTCCACCACTGCCTCCGCCCACTACACTTCCACCACCACCACCTCCCTTCCACCACCTCCCTTTTTCCTCTGCCACCACCACCACCACTGCCTCCACCACCTCACACCGTCCAAGATCTCGTCCGATCCACCAAGATCCGTTGAAATTCGTCAAGATCCACCAAGATCTCGTCCGATTCGTCAAGATCCACCAAGATCCGTTGAAATTCGTCCGATTTCTTATTAATTTTGTATAATTTCTTCTTTGTATTTGTTAATATGAAAATATGTCCAATCCGTCAAAGGCGCCTTTGGAATGAATTCTAAGGGGTCCCAAGTTGTCTGAGGATCCGAAACACTATGATATGACCCTAAGGTCCGACCCTAGGGCCCTCAGGTCCGACCTGTTAGGAATATCTGTTAGTATTTTGATCACTCATCACATGTTCTTATCTTAGCCAGAAAGGTGATTAAGTGCTCTTGGTTCACTTGAACATTGTAAAAGAGGAAATCACTGAGTATGTTTAGTCTAGTAAATCTTGTATTAGGATTATAGGTCTCTGAGTGTAATTTTTATTTCAAGAAGACAATGAAGATCAATCCTAGCAATGGAGCTTTTCTGAAGATTAGAAGACTGAAGATTGCACAAGGTTTATGAAGACACAAAGGTTTAGTCTGACTCAGAAAGACTATGTCCTTAATCCTTTCTTAAGTATATTAACTTACTTTGGAAATATGATTCTGGACATATGACATCATGAGTATGGAGCATGCAAGCCATCAGAAAGGCTCATGTATCCGTTGAGACTAAAGGACAATGAACAGTACTATGCATTAAATGCATCGGCAGAAATGCTGCAAAAAGCAAGTCCTCTATGAAACAAGAGATAGTGACTTCTGAGTACATAGTTCAAGACATAAACGGATATAATTTGATAGAGAGCACAACGGATACAATTCAAACGCCTCTCAAATTTATCTATATATATCACACACTTAGATGCTTGAAGAACATACATTAGAACGCTCTATCTTGCAAACTTACCATCAAGCAAAGTATTCTCTCAAGCACTCTACTACCCTTTCTGAAAGATTTCTGTTGCTTGAAGAATCACTAGTAGTTCTAAGTTGTCCTGAACCATAACAAGAGATTGTTATTCGTGAAAGAGTTGAACTATCAGATACCCTTTCTGAAGCTCATTCTAAAGAACGGACACCAATTACTTGGGTCAGTAAAGAGCAGACTGTCATCCACTGAACAAGTGTATTAAGTAGTCTTGTTCTATTAGGCTTTCTGAAAACATAACTGAAAAGTTATACGAGAAGCATCTCTGATAAACCTTATAACCAACACCCTCAAGGCGTGGAGTAGAGGAAGTACTTGATTTGGGAAATCAGGGAATAACTCCAAGGTTATCTGAGTAGAGGAAGTACTTAGCACTAGGAGCTGGGGAATAACTCAGGGGGAACATTTGGTTGGGAACCATTTGTTTAGGAATCTTAGAATAGGATTATTGTAAGGTGAACTCAATTATCTGTTCTAGTGAATTCTAGGTCTCAGAAAGACCGAAGTGGATTAGTTGGTGGATTACGCCACCTCCAGATACCACTATACTTTCTGTGTTATTTACCTTTCTGTATTTACATTTCAGCAAAGCACACACACACTTACTTATTGTTTCTGCACTTACCTATCTTAAAGTCTTCCGCGCTCTGAATTTAAGTATCGAACCCCAGTTTCGAGAAAGCTGTATTTATCGACAAAGTTTTAAAAGACTATTCACCCCCTCTAGTCTTTTACTTTGCCGTTATCTGGACCAACAAGTGGTATCGAGCAGGGGAGGTTCACAAGCCTTGCTTGAACCTAGATCCCAGATAGGTGAAGGAACTTTGTCCCTTCGAGGAATATATAATTTGTGTGTTAAGTGTGCGGTATGTCTCGAGTGATGCTCCGTTCGAAGCGAAAACTACGAAATGGAAGAACAACATGATGCTCAATGTGGAGGACATTAGTGAAGAGAGGTTCTATGTCATAAATGAAGGGCCTATCAAAATCAGACAACTCAAACAAGTTACTGAGGTATCTGATGGAAGAAAAGCCTCAGACAAGGAAGATGGAAGCGAGGACATGGCTGCTAGTGATAGTGGTCATGTTGCTTGTGGAAGCATTATATATGAAGACAAGCCAAGAGAGCTCTGGACATCTGAAGATGCCAAGAGACACAGATTGGATGATCAAGCTCGTAATATAATCATCAGATCGACACCTGAGCACATACGATTAAGCGTGGGGTGCTAAAAGCGAGTTACAGCGATTGATTGAAGAAATGCATGCGGGCGAGAAAACCAAAGAAAACAAGTTGAAGTTCTTAAATTGAAGTTCCAAAACTTCAAACAAGGTCCCCTGAAACTCTGGAAGAACTTGATTTGATTTACTACTCTTATGAGTGATATGGCTGCACTTGGTGAAAGCGATAGATACTCCCGGTCGAGAAAAGATTAAGACTATTGTCGAGTCTCAATCCTGGGAACACACTAAGTTCTTTTATTTCAATCAAGGAATGCCAAATATTACTCCAGTAGAGCTCTTATCTCATCTTGCTACTGTAGACTATGAGACAACTCAGAGAGAACAAACAGCTGAAAAGTTGCAAAGTGTTGCTCTAGTTTCTCAAGGCACTACGAAAGAAGGATACCAAAGAAGCATCGAAGAAAATGCTCTTGCGAAGACACATGAAGAAATTTGTGAGTCGAGAGATTGAGAGAAGAAAAGCAAAGAAAAGTGAAAAAGCATCTTAGCCCAAACTATCGTCGGTCTGAGAACATCTGAGTGAACAACTCTCGAACACCCCATTCGGAAAGTTGTTAATCTTGAAGCTGCGAAATAGGAAATGATATCTACTTCTATTGTCAAAAGCTGGTCACTTCAAGAGATTGTCTGCTTTAAACAAGCTCAAGGCGGTGACAAGAAGGACAGAAGAAATCAAAGGGCCTTACTGACTGAAGAAAGGAAGAAGATTCTAATTCAACTTGATGCCCTAGACTTTGAGACAGATTCTGAAGATGGAGATTCAGATGACTCAAACCTACCATCACCAGAATTTTGTGGAATCACCCACGATGTAATTGACTTGACCTTAAGAAGAAAGAAATGTGTGGAGTTCTTTGAGATTCTTTGGTCGGACATCTCCAACATTGAAATGTGTCTTATGGTGATGAGGTAACTAACAATTCACAATTTACGTACTATGAGAGTGATGATGGAATTGAGGATGCAGGTTGGTCGAGTGAATTGGATCGTTATGAGAAAGAATTTCTAGAAGCACAATCAAAACCGAAATCTAGAGGAAAGCAAAGAAACTCTTGAAAAGAGGTTTCTAAGCTAACAGTATCTGAAAACAAAACTGAAATAGCCTTTCTGAAATCTCAGATATCTGAGAATGAAAATTCTCACAAACTAGCCTTGAATGAACTTACTAAGAAAATGATGAAGCTGCTTTCTGAGAATGAAGAACTCAGAAAGAAAGAGCTATCCTTTCAATCTTATGCAAAGGCTAGTGACACTCTCACTGAGGTTCAATCCTATCTAAGAGATCCCTCTGAGAAAGGTGGACTTGGACTCGATGAACAATCGAGTAGTTCATCTCCTCTGAAGAAGAGTGATGAAAGGTTGACCTTTGTAAAAAGTCAACAGAATGGTTCTTCAACCACCTATAGCATTGGTCAGAAAGCTAGGGTAGTTGACAAAGGAAAAGGAGTAGCAACCCATCCTTTGGAAGAACAACAAGTTCACAAGAAACTTGTGGATGAGGTTTCTGAAAAGAAACACAACCCTCAGACATGTAACCATCCACATTGCTATATTACTAGGAAAGGAAGAATTGCTGGAATAGGCAAATTCTCTACTGTACCATTTTATGAAAATAAAGATGGTGCAGAAACTAGTAAAACTTGAAGAGCGTATTGAGAAAGCGAGGTGTTGAAATGGCATTGGCTATCGTGCTATTGGAAAAGTTCTTCTACAACAATATAAGGAAGGACAAGAACAATGGCGCAAAGGCGATATTACTGCGTAGCAATAGCGAAGTGGAAGAAATCTCAAGCCACTGAAAAACTGAATGCCAGAGCTAGAAGGAACCTGGCTAGAAAGGCTAAGTTTGCTGAAAAGCAATCCCAGAAACCCAGGGTCCAGAAAGCACCAAAAGGAACACCTAGAAACACCATAAGAAGGAAAATTGAGATCAAAATTACTAATTTTATTGCATCTCCTTCTGATCAAGTTAGACAAAAACAAACTCCCAAGAAATTCACTAAAATGTTGATCCCTACTGGAAGAATGCTTAGTCTAAATGGTTCTATCTCTGAAGCAAGAACCTAACTCCTGTTTCCTGTTTTGTGCAGAACGCCTCTTGGACTAAGGCTCAATGGCTATTTGATAGTGGATGCGGAAAGCACATGACAGGAGACAAAGCAAATCTGGTCAATTACAAAGCTTGCAACAATGGACCAGACATCAGATTTGCTGGAGGAGAATTAAATCCCTCTCTGGGATTTGGCAACGTCAAAGTAGGATCATTAACTATCACTGACGTATTACATGTTAAGGGTTTGAAATATAATCTATTTAGCATGAGCGGTTTTGCGAATGAGGATTCTTGTGAAATTCAAAGCAAAGTAGTGCAAACATATTGACAATGAGTCAGCGAGCAGTCTTGGTTGCTTTCGGCGGAAAAGCGATCTTTATGTTGCCATTGGGCATCTGCCTGGCTGAAGAATGTCTCATGGTGAGTCAATCAGTCACCTGAGAGAAACCTTTGGTTATGGCACAAAAGAATGAGTCACTTGAATTTCAAAACTCTGAACAAACTTGCCAAGAAAGAGTTAGTGGTTGGCCTTCCCAAAACATCTTTCAGAAAGGATGGTATCTGTTCTGCCTGTCAGATGGGGAAACAATCTAAGATCTCTTTCAAGTCCAAAATCAGACACTCTAGTGTTAGACCACTGCAACTATTACACATGGATCTTTTTGAATCATCTGTAACTAGTTATGCAGGAAAGAAGTATGGCCTTGTTGTTGTAGATGACTTCTCAAGATTCACTTGGGTTATCTTTCTGAAGCACAAATCTGATGCTAGGGTGGAGATACCAAACTTGCTGAATAAGCTTGAAGTCATGAAAAATGACAAGGTATCTGCAATCAGAACAGACCATGGTACTGAGTTTGTCAACCAGTACATAAAGGAGTTTTGTACCAGCAAAGGTATACAACACCAACTTTCCTCTGTAAGAACACCACAACAAAATGGTGTTGCAGAAAGGAAAAATAGAACACTTAAAGAAGCAGCAAGGACAATGCTAGCTGACACTGAGATAAGTGAAGTTTATTACACATCATGCTACACTCAGAACAAATGTTTGATAAACAAACACCATGACAAGACCCCTTATGAACTCTTGGTTGGTAGACCCCCTAATATCAAACATCTAAAAGTATTTGGTTGTAGATGTTTTGTTCTTAACAATGGAAAAGAGTATCTAAGAACATTTCAACCAAAGGCAGATGAAGGTGTGTTTCTTGGTTATTCTATGAATAGCAAAGCATACAGAGTTTACAACAAAAGAACAAAGAAGATTGAAGAATCAGTTCATGTTGTATTCTATGAAGGAAGAATGAAAACACCCCTTGCTGATGAACTCTCAGAAAGGTTCAAGGAACTAATGATAAAGGATTCTGAAGAGGAACTCTCATAAAGGAAAAATATCATTGTGGAAAGAGAGGATGACTCTGACGAAGAATGCATGAAATGCCTAGTGACAACCAGATGATTCTCAGACATGATGAAGAATTTTCTATGAGAATTCCAGAAATGGAAACTGAAGATGTTCATCAGAGAGCTAACTCTGGAAATGACCACTCTGACAGGCATGTCCTAGAAAGCTCTCACACTGAGCAAGTGTCAGACATTCACCGCCCTTCTGAGGTGCAAAATGTCACAGATAATGAAGAAGTATCAAGTCATAATCATAGTGATTCACATTCAGATCACATAGATGTTGACCCTACTAACCCTAAACCCATGATGAGATGGATCAAGTATCATCACGCAAGGCGTGATTGAACCAATAAATCAAGGTGTTAGGACTAGGAGAGCAATAGCTGAAAATGCTAACTCTCTCTTTGGATGTTTTATCTCAAACATTGAACCAAAAACTAAGATTGGATCTTTGCAATGCAAGAAAAGTTGGATCAGTTTGAAAGAAACAAAGTCTGGAAACTAGTTCCATTTGTAGAAGGAATATATGTGATTGGAACTAAGTGGGTTTTCAGAAACAAGATGAATGAATCTGGGGAAATAACCAGAAACAAAGCAAGGTTGGTTGCCAAGGGATTCACCCAGACTGAAGGTTTAGATTTTGATGAGTCATATGCACCAGTTGCCAGATTGGATACAATAAGACTCTTTCTAGCCTTTGCAGCTCATAAAGACTTTAAAGTTTATCAGATGGATGTCAAAAGTGCATTCTTGAATGGTGAACTTGCTGAGGAAGTCTATGTTGAACAACCACCTGGTTTTGAAGTTTCCTCAGAAAGTAGAATGGTCTATAAGCTACAGAAAGCTCTTTATGGACTGAAACAGGCTCCAAGAGCATGGTATGACACTTTGGCCAAATACCTTCTGGAAAGTGGTTTCAAGAAAGGTGAAGTTGATAAAACTTTATTTATTTTAAACCATGATGGGAAACTGCTCTTAGTTCAAATATATGTTGATGACATCATATTTGGATTTAAGGACAAGCAACTTTGTGATGACTTTGCAAATCTCATGAAAAGTAAGTTCGAGATGAGCATGATGGGAGAATTGAACTATTTCCTAGGATTGCAAGTCAAGCAACTCAATGATGGAATATTCATTAGTCAGACAAAATATGCAAAAGACATGCTCACAAAGTTCAATCTTAAGCCTTCTGAAAAGAATGCTAAGATACCTATGAGCATAGGAACCAAGATGACCTATACTGAATCAGATAAGAGTGTTGATGAACACAAGTATAGGAAATTGATAGGTTCACTACTCTACCTTCTTTACTTGAGACGATATTCAATATGCGGTTGGAGTGTGCTAGATTTCAAACAAATCGAATGCAATCACACTACAACAACGCTATAAAAATATTAAAGTATGTGAAAGATACGATAGATGTAGGATTGTGGTATCCTAAAGAAAGTGGATTGAGTTTGGTGGTTACTCGATCTTGATTATCTTTGGATCAATGCTTGATCGGAAAAGTACCTCGAGAACTTGTGGGTTTAGAACTAGACTTATCTCATGGTTTAGTGAAACAAAACTCAATTGCAACTTCTACCACGGAGGCTGAATATATTCTGCTTTGGTTGTTGTGCAACACAAATTACGTGGATTCAACAACAACTCGAGACTATGGACTCGATGAAGAAAACTCCCATTTTCTTTGATAACACAAGTGCTATTGCAATCACACGAACCCCAAATTCCATGCGAACAAAGCACATTGATGTTAGACACCACTTCATCGAGACCATGTTGAGAAAGGCGATATAGAGATACTCAAGATTGTACGAAGACCAACTTGCGGATATCTTCACTAAGCCCTTACAAGAAAGCGGTTCTTGACCTTAAGACATAATCTTGGATTAATGGAGTTGCCTAAGGACTGAAAAATTGTCTGAATCTCTAAAGGTGAATAAGTGAGTAGGCCTCACGAGCGGTTCTCGAAAGCCAAGTTGATAAGAAGTGATGCAAAGGTTTACGGTAGCAACACTCAGAAAGACAAAACATTTCTGGAACGGGTATCCATAAAGGCAAAGGTTGGTACACACTTAATAAGTAAATAAGACTAGAACTTACTTACTGAGAGTGGGTCAAATACATTCAAACAATGAAGCTTCGACACTTGAATTGAGCTATTTAGTCATAAAGAGAAATGGACACACAAAGCCCAAAAGGTATAAGTTACGAAAGTCAAACATGTGCAATGTCTTGTATTTTACCATTTTCATGATAAACAATATATAGATAAGGAATTGACACTCGAATGATAAGCTCAAACGATTAAGTGTTCCTACTCTTTACTAAGTGACCTGATGAATGTAGCATATTAAAAATCCATCAAATCGGCACATTACCATTTGTTGATTGATATCATTACAAGATATTCAATATAAGCCCTTGATGAATAAGCGTTTGATCTCAACGGTTGAGATTAAAACAAAGCAAGTAACGTCTATTGAGAAATGCAGACATGGCCCACTACGCATTTAATGAAGTACAAAGGACGTACCACGCCTATGCAGATGCAAAGACACGCATTCATATTGAGCTATATGTATGTTGTGTCTATGTAAATTTTGGCTGCTATATATATAGGATTTGGGCAAAAGCCAAACACTTTTACCCATTCCGACATTTTCAAACTTCCATCAAAATAGCAAAATCTCTCAAGATTTACGCAAAACCCCTACGCAAAACTTCAACTTCTTGTGCTTAGTCTTACGAAAGATAGAATAATCTCGATTAATTGTGCAATATTCATCTGAAAACACTCACTCTAAACTACATATAAGAGATGGCACCCGAAGATGACCACGAAGAACCTAAGGACATCCTCTGCTCCTGAAAAGCAAGGAGGAAAGGAACAAGGTGTTGAATAAGCATATACAGGAAAGTTACCCCATCAGATTTGGAACCCTAAACACAAAATGAATTGGGGAGCCTTTCTAGTAAAGAGATATGTACCGGATTATATCTTCAAAACCGGAAGAAAAGCGATATTGGAATCTTGAAGAATTCCCATATCTACAACTTCTATCTTTGCACCGGTGGACTATCCACTAGATGTCTTGGAGTTCTATAACAACTCCAAAATCTTCACAAGAGTTGTGAATGATGAAGAAGAAAAATACATGCGGTGAAGTCGAAGGACGAAATTGTTCTAGGCGCAAGACTTTCGCAAGATATTCGATTGAAAAATCGAGAACATTTGAAGACATCAACATCAAGGGCCTTCCATGATTCAGGCGTCAAAGAGCTATTTGAAGCAATCCAGTTAGAAAATGCAAAAGGTTGCCCAGGAGACTTTGTTCTGAAGGCCATCAGAACTAGTCATCTCCAGAAACACTAGAGTACTTTAGCTCTTATTCTGGTCCGTTGCTTTGATGGCAACAAAGGTGGAGTAGACCAAATAAGCATGGAGAGATGGATGATGATGCATCTTCTGAACAAGAAGCATGAAGGGCAGGAAACCCACTTCAATTGGGGGAAGTATGCCTTCAACAAATTCCTTGGACATATTGAGGAAGTTGAGCCCAAAATCATCAATGGCCTTGCTGATCCAAAGGCCAATATGCACTTTGGTCTCAGGATATGTTACATTCTGGAAACAATGGGAATCACTCTCAGAGAGAGGCAGGAAATCCCAGTCACCAACTCCCTTTTCAGACACGCTTTTGAAGAAAAGGAGAAACTTGCTGCTGAGAATGCACTCAGAAAGGCAGAAGAAGAAGAAACGGCACAGCAAGGTGAGGAGGTCTCTGAGCAAGCCAAAGCTAAACCTCCAGTTGCCAAGAGAAAGAGGACTCATAGTGTTAGATATTTTGTTAGAATATCTGTTTAGATTTTGTTCAGCAACATGATGACTTATCTTAGTCTCAGAAAGGTGATTAGTACTCTTGGTTCACTTGAACATTGTAAAAGAGGAAACCCACTAAGTATGATAGTCTAGCTAATCTTGTATAGGATGTTAGGTCTCAAAATGTAATTTTTATTTTATGAAGAGAAGACCAAGAAGACATCGAGCAAAAGCTCGACAAGAATTGAAGACTTGAAGAAAGCGCAAGATTCTTGAATACATTGTTCGGATATCTTAGCGGATATCTTATGAACGAGCAGGTTTCAAACAAAGCGTGTCACAAGAGATATCGAGAAATGAGACACATATCGAAGACAAGGAAAGTGTCCACGGATATACATTCTCGAGATACCTTGCGTTAAAAGCGTTTACGAAAAGAAACAAGGTTGTTTCAATCAATACAAGTGGTATCGAAGAATGAAGATAAAGGCGTGCAAAGAATCGGACAACAAGTCTAGTCTACGTCTGATGCATAGTTCCGTTGACACTCTGAGGACAAAAGTATAGTACAATGCATTTAATGCGCAGACGGAGATATACGAGTAAAAAGCGCAACCGAGAAGAAGACAAAACACCTCTGATACTATACACACGAGATATCGATAGTTTGAATTTGAGCCTAACGGATACTATTCAAGCGGCACTCAAATCCATCTATAAATATCAACACTTAGGCGACTTGAGAGATACACACGACACATTGCATCTGTTGAAACATAGAACTCGAACATCCTACTCTCAAAGCAACTTACTTATTATCAAAGCTTTACATTGCGACTAAAGCATGATCTTGAGTAAACTCTTTGAAGTTCTAAGTGTCACGATCCTAAACAAGCAAAGCTATACGTGAAGGAGTTGTATCAAAAGATCAACTATAAAGATTCATTCTCTTGAGCAGATTTCATAAGACTTAATTCGATAAAATCGAACAAGATACCATACTGTTGCAAAGTGTATTAAGTAACAGTTCACGAGCTATCGAATAAGCGAAAAGTTATTAAGGCGCTCATCTAACAACTCGAACCGAAACCAACACCAAAACCGGTAGTGGAGTCTGAAGTACTTAGTCGAAAAATGGGGAATAACTCAAGGTTCTGGGAGTATAGGAAGTACTTGATTTGGAAAACTAAGGAATAACTCAAGGTTATTGAGTATAGGAAGTACTTAGCTTGGGAAGCTAGGAATAACTCAAAGGTTTACGAGTATAGGAAGTACTTAATTTGAAGAAGCTGAGGAATAACTCGGGGGAACATTTGGTTGGGAACGATTGTTGAGAATCTTAGAATAGGATTTTTGTAAGGTTATCTCAATTATACATTCTAGTGAATTCTAGGTCTACGATAGACCGAAGTGGATTAGTTGGAGGATTACACCTCCGGATACCACTATACTTCTTGTGTCATTTACATTTACGTATTTATACTTGACCAACACACACACTTATTAGCTGTTTCTACACTTATCTACATTAAGTCTTCCACTTTTCTGATTCTAAGTATCGGATATCCATTGAGATATCGAGAAACATTTATTATCGATAAAAGTTTTAAAGACTATTCACCCCCCCTAGTCTTTTACTTTGCCGTTATCTGGACCAACAAGTGGTATCGAGCGGGAGGTTCTGACCATATACCTTTGAACCTAGATCCCAGATAGGTGAAGGAACTTTGTCCATTTTGAGGACTATTTAATTTGTGTGTTAAGTGTGCGGTATGTCTCGGTGATGCACGGTTCTCAAACCGGAGAACTACGAGAAATGGAAAAATAACATGATGCTCCACCTTGAAGCCGTAAGTGACGAGATGATCGAAGTAATAAAGAATGGCCCGATAGTCATTCAACAACTTAAGCAAGTCATGGATGTTTCAAGTGGAAGAGCGAGATCAAGCGAAGGATCTTCACAAGCAGATCGTCGACTAGTGGAAGATCTCTGGTCACGTTATTCTGAACCAAAGCCGAGAACTACGGACATCGGAAGATGCCAAGAGGAATCGTCTGGATGGTCAAGCTCGTAACATCATCATCGAGATCAACACGAGCACATACGATTAAAGCGTGGGGTGCTAAAAGCAAAGTTATCGGCATGGTGATTGAAGAAATCAATGCGGGCAGAAAACCAAGGAAAACAAGTTGAAGTTCTAAAGTTGAAATTTCAAAATTTCAAACAAGGTCCCTGAAACTCTGGAAGAACTTGATTTGGTTACCACTCTTATGAGTGATATGGCGACTTAGGGAAAGCAATAGATACTCTCGATCGAGAAGATTAAGACTATTGTCGAAGTCTTAACCTGTTGGAGCATACTAAATTCTTTTATTTCAACCAAGGTATGCGAAATATCACTCGATGGAACTTTTCTCTCATCTTGCTCTTGTTGACTATGTAATGACTCGAAGAGAACAAACAAGCGAAAAGTTGCGAATGTTGCTCTAGTTAATCAAGAAACTTGAAAAGAAGAAAAGCAAGGAGGAGGCGAGGATGCTCTTCTGCAAAGCAAATGAGTAAATTTGTCGGTCGAGAAATTGAGAGAAGAAAAGCGAAAGAGAAGTGAAAAAGCATCTAGGCTCAAACTATCACCGATACAAAATATCACGAGCTCATTGAACAAGCCATTTCGAGAAAGCATCATGTCTTGAGGCGAAATTGGAAAGCGATATCTGTTTCTATTGTGAAACACAGCCACTTCAAGAAGGATTGTCACGCCTCGACAAAGTAAGGCGGTGACAAGAAAGAAAGAAAAATCTTGAGAAGAAGCGAAGCTTTGTTAGCGAAGAAAGAAAGAAAATCGATTCATTTGGATGCTCTAGGCGTTGAGACAGTTACGAAGATGACAATTCGGATGATTCAACCTACCATCACCGAATTATGTGGAGTTACTCATGACATAATCGACTTGACCTCAAGAAGAATGAAATGTGTGGAGTTCTTTGAAATTGTGGACGGACATCTCCAACATAGAAAAATGTCTTATGGTGATGAGGTAACACATACTTCTTGCTACACTTATGAAAGTGATGAAGAGGAAATAAAAATCTAGAAAATCTCGGAAAGAACTTGACATCTATGAAAGAGAATTTCTAATGATTGAGCTAGAGCGAAAACCTTGAAGAAAAGAATTCTCTTGAAAAGGAAAATTCTCAATTAGTTAAAGATTACGAGAGAAAGGATCTGAAACGCATTTCTCAAAGCTCGGATATCTGAGGCTAAAAAGTCACATGAAGCAATGGGTGATTCTGAAAGAATTATGAAAATCTTCTTTACGAAAACAAGGAACTCGAAGAAAGAACTATCTTTTCAATCTTATGCCAAAGCTAGTGACACTCTTCTTGAAGTACAATCTTACTTAGAGATCCTTGGAAAAGAAAGGACTTGGGTGAATACTCGAGACAGTTGTTCTATTACTACGAATAAGAGTAAGGAGAAGAGAACATTTGTAAGTACTTTCAAAGGCGGTTCCCATACAATTTATAGTATTGGTGAAAAGACAAAGATTGTTGACAAAGGAAAGGCGATTGCGACTAGACCTTTGTGGGAAAAACAAGTCAAAAACAAAAGCGATGATGCGTCTACGAAAAGAAACACAACAACGAAAAGTGTAAACACCTGATGCTATGTCTCTCAAAAGGTAGAATGCGAGGTGGCAAATTCTCCCATGTCACTTTTACGGAAAGAAATTGGATCGACGAGAGACTAGCAAAAGGCTGAGAAAAGATCTCGAGATAGCTTCAAGTGCTCGAAAAGCAGTATTGGCTACAAAGGAATCGGAAAACAACTTGCTCATGAGTACAAGCGAGCAAAGCGATGGTAAAGCTAAATTGCTCAGCGATTATCGAAGTGGAAGTTAAATCAAGCCTGAAAATCGAATGCGGGGCTAGAAGAAATCGGCAAGGAAGGCTAAGTTCTTTGAAAAGCAAACTCGGAAACTGACAGTGTCTGAAAGCATCATATGGAGCACCTAGGAACACACGAGGAAGAAAATAATTCTTACTAATGATAACTTTCATTCAATCGAATTCCTCCTTACGATCTGTCGACAAAGCATATTTCAAAGAAATTCATTCAAAATGGATTCCTCTTGGAAGAACTTTTGATTGACGGTTCCATCAAAGATATGAGAACCTAATCTCTGTTTCTGTTGTGTGAGAATGCTTCTGGACTAGAGCACAATGGCTATTTGATAGTGGATGCGGAAAGCACATGGCGGGAGACAAAGCAAATCGGTTGACTACAAGCTTGCAACACAAGACCAGATTTGATTTCTTTGGAGGAGAATTAAATCCTCTCTAGGATTTGGCAACATCAAATTAGGAACTTTAACAATCACTAACGTATTACATGTTAAGGATTTGAAATCTGATCTATTTAGCATGATCCGGTTTGCGACGAGGTTTTACTATAAAATTCAAAGCTAAATCAAAACTAATTGACAATGAGTCAAAGTAGGCAGTCTTAGTTGGTCGTGGAAAGGCGGTCTTTATGTTCCATTGGGCATCCACCTGTGAAGAATGTCTCATGGTGAGTCAATCTGGTCACGGAAGAGCCTTGGTTATGGCACAAAAGAATGAGTCACTTGAATTTCAAAACTACGAATAGACTTGCGAAAGAGTTAGTGGTTGGTCTTCCCAAAACATCTTCGAGAAAGGATGGTATACATTACACTTTGTCGGATGGGAAACAATCTAAGATCTCTTTCAAGTCGAAAATCGGACACTCTAGTGTTCGACAAGCTGCAACTTTTACACATGGATCTTTTGAATCATCGTAACTAGTTATGCGGAAAGAAGTATGTCTGGTTGTTGTAGATGACTTCTCAAGATTCACTTGGGTTGTCTTTGAAACAAATCGATGCGGTGGAGATACCAAACTTCTTGAAAAGCTTGAAATCATGAAAAATGAAAAGGTATACGCAATCGAGCAGATCATGAGTCTTGAGTTTGTCAATCGATTACATAAAGGATTTTGTACTGCAAAGGTATACAACACCAACTTTCCTCTGTAAGAACACCTCAACAAAATGGTGTTGCGAGAAAGGAAAAAGCAGAACCATTAAAGAAGCTGCAAGGACAATGCTAGGCGACCTTTGAGATAAGTGAAATATATTGGGTTGAAGGCGTAAACACACTGCTATACTCGAGCGGATGCTTGATAAACAAACACCATGGCAGGACCCCTATGAAATGTTGGTTGGAAGACCTCCTAATATCAAACATCGAGAGTATTTGGTTGTAGATGTTTTGTTCTAAGCAATGGGAAAGATTATAAAGAACATTTCAACGAAAGGTAGATGAAGGTGTTTTCTTGGCTATTCCACAAGCAAGAAAGCTTCTGAGTTTACAACAAAAGAACAAAGAAAATTGAGAATCGGTTCATGTTGTATTCTATGAAGGAAGTAAGAGAACACCTCCTCTTGATGAACTCTCGGAAAAGTTCAAGAACTATTCTTGAGGGATACTAAAGAAGAATCCTCGAGAAAGGAAAAACATTGTTATGGAAAGTGAGGATGACTACGGCGTAGAAAAGCTTGAAAAGCCCGGTAACAACAAGATGACTCACAAACATGATGAGAATTTCCTATGAGTTTTCCAAAATGGAGCAGATTCTTGAGAACCTTCATCATGGAGAGGTATCGAAAATAAGAATCTTTGAAATGCATGTCTCGGATATCTCTAACCTTTGAAAAAGTGTGGATATCCATGACATTTCTCATATATCGGATATCTTGAATCTTGAAAAAGTATCAAATCAAAATCCTAGTGATTCACATTCGGATCACTGGATATTGATCCTACTAGCACTAAACCTTTGATGAAATGGATCAAAGATCATCCTACAAAGGATATAATTGGACGATTAATCAGGGTGTTAGGGCTAGGAGAGCAATAGCTGAAAATGTTGATTCTCTCTTTGGATGTTTCATCTCGAATATTGAACCTAAAAGTATAGAAGAAGCATTAGGAGATCAAGACTGGATCTCTGCAATGCAAGAAGAGTTGGATCAATTTGAGAGAAAGCAGTCTGAAACTAGTTCCATTTATAGAAGGAACATACTGATTGGAACTAAGTGGGTTTCGAAACAAAATGAATAAGCGGTGAAATAACTTGAAACAAAGCAAGATTGGTTGCGAGGATTCACTCGGTGAAGGCTTAGATTTTGATGAGTCATATGCAGTTGCAGTTGGATGCAATAAGACTCTTTCTAGCCTTTGCAGCTCATAAAAATTTCAAAGTTTATCAGATGGATGTCCAAAGCGCATTCCTAAACGGTGAACTTGCAGAAGAAGTTTATGTTGAGCAACCACCTGGCTTTGAAGTTTCCACAGAAAGTAGAATGGTCTATAAATTACAGAAAGCTCTGTATGGGTAAAGCAGGCTCGAGCATGGTATGACACTTTGGCCAAATACCTACGGAAAGTGGTTTCAAGAAAGGTGAAGTTGATAAAACTTTATTTACCTTGAATCATGATGGGAAACTACTCTTAGTTCAAGTATATGTTGATGACATTATATTTGGATCTAAGGACAAGCAACTTTGTAATGACTTTGCAAATCTCATGAAAAGCAAGTTTGAGATGAGCATGATGGGAGAAATGAATTATTTCCTAGGATTGCAAGTCAAGCAACTCAATGATGGAATATTCATTAGTCAAACAAAGTATGCAAAAGACATGCTCACAAAATTCAATCTTAAGCCTTGAAAAAGAATGCTAAGATACCTATGAGCATTGGAACCAAAATGACCTATCTTGAATCGGATAAGAGTGTTGAAGAAAAAAGTATAGGAAATTGATAGGTTCACTACTTTACCTCCTTGCAAGTAGACACGATATTCAATATCTTTGTTGGAGTATGTGCTAGATTTGAGACAAATCCAATGCAAACACACTACAACATTGCTATGAAAATATTAAGGTATGTGAAGAATACGATAGATGTGGGAATGTGGTATCCTAAAGAAAGTGAATTGAGTTTAGTAAATTTCGGATCTGATTATCTTTGGATCATTGCTTGATAGGAAAAGCACCTCGGAACTTGGGTTTACGGGCACTAGACTTATCTCATGGTTTAGCAAGAAGCAAAACTCAATTGCAACTTCTACCACAGTGAATATATTCTTCTTTGGTTGTTGTGCAACACAAATGCGTGGATACAACAACAACTTAAAGACTATGGACTCGATGAGAAGAAAACTCCCATTTTCTGTGACAACACAAGTGTTATTGCGATTACGCAGAATCCTAAATTTCATGCCAGAACAAAGCACATTGATTTTAGACATCACTTTATCAGAGACCATGTTGAAAAAGGTAATATAGAGATACTCAAGATTGGGACTGAAGACCAACTTGCAGATATCTTCACTAAGCCACTACAAGAAAGTAGATTCTTAGCCTTAAGACATAGTCTTGGACTAATGGAACTACGATGAGCGAAAAAGTTCGGATATCTGGAGCAGGCATCGAGAAGAGAAAGAGGTATCTGGAGCGGGCATCCGGAAAGAGAAGAGGTATCTGGGCAGGTATCCGAGAAAGAGAGAAGAGGTATGGGCAGGAACCCGAAGTCAAAAAGGCTAAAGAGCAAAAGATAGCTTAAGATCTACGAGGGCGGAACTCGGATATACGAATCATTCTATGAGCAGGAACACAAAATAGAATAGTATAACTATCTGCAGTCAACTACTCTCTTGAATCTCGCACTATTTCTATTTTGATGAAAAACTTGGGAAAATCCTAAGTATAAGACAAATTGAGATCTGAGCAGTGTCCTTGCTCCATGAATTGTGATTGAGATAGCTATTAGCGAAAATTCATTAAATGGGCACAATTACATTTGTTGATTGTGATCATTTATGGAGAAGCGATGGTGACCCTTGATGAATTCAAGCGCTTGATCGAGCAATGAAATTAATTGAGTAAATAGTGAATTTATTGACATTCGGACATGGCCCACTAAGCATTTAATGCGAACCGACTTTTGCTCACGCTGTTTGCAAATCACGAATCGTATACAAAATCAATTTGTATGTATTTGTCTATTGAGATTCACTTGCTATATATATAGGATTTTGGCAAATGAAATCACTTTTGCCTAATCCGAAATTTCAACTTGCATCAAAACAGCAAAAACCTTCTCCTAATCCTCTGCAACTTCTCTAAAATCTCTGCATTTCTTGATTAAGTTTTTCTGAAAAGAATCACTCAATCGAATCTCTTTCAAACACAAGCTTCAAATCCTTACTATATAAAGAGATGGCCTCTAAGAACACTTCTACACAGAAATCGATCCTCCTTTGATGCTAGCGAAAAGCAAGCACGAGTTAGTTATTATTAACAATCATTGGTAGGAGCTTTCAATCCTGACCATTGGACTTCAACTCTGAGAATGATTTGGGGTGGTGCCATGGTTGAAATACCTCACAATTTGGAATAGAGAACGAGCCGATGAAGCTAATTCTTGACATGCTTGAAAAGGCACATATCAAGGGCTTTGTATCTACTCGACCTAGTGGAATTTCATCACTTGATGTGTTGGAATTTTACAACAACTCCAGGATTATTTCCTGTGTATCTGAAGGCACTGAAATAGTGTCTATCAAAACATCAGTCCAAGGAAAGGAAATACTTCTGGACTTAACAACTTTCTATAAGTTGTTTGAGGTTCAAAAGGATTTTGAAATAAACACCAAGGATGAGGAACTCCTTGAAGGTGTTAAAGAACTTTCTGATGATGTGTGATATTGAAATCAGATACACCTTTGAGTTCAAACTTGCGACATCGAACCGGACATCTGTTGGTTCCTTTGGGATATCTTGGCTTGCATTCTTCACAGAGGCTTTGATGGTCTACAAGGAGGTCTTGACGGATAAGCGAAGAGCGATGGATCATGATGTTCTTCTTTGAATCGACAAGACAAAATTTGGAAAACCCTTTCAAGCTGGGAAAATCGCCTTCATGAAATTTGTGAAGAAGATTGAAGGCTTGAGCCTAAGATTGTTAAAGGACTAGCTGAGCGAAAGGCCACGATGGGATATAGATGCGAAGATATGCTACTTCTTTGGAAAAGCTTGGCATTGAGCTCGGAGAGATGGTGAAATAGCCAGCGATAACCTCTACAAGTATGAGTATACAAATCTGATGAAAAAGGTTACTGGGTCTCAGAAAGGTCCTAAGAAGATAAAATCTGAAAAGATATCTGAAGAAAAGGTTGCGACCAAGAAGCCCAGAACTTCAAGAATGAAGTCTGCTGGCAAATCAGAAGACACACCCAAAGAGGTTGTCAATTCTCGAAATCTCTGGACATGGCGATTAACTCATCAATGTTGCAAAAGAGTTATCACCTCTTGAACAAGTAGACTCGGCAGAGAAAGTGCTTTCGAAATGTTGCGACTAATGCGAAAGCCTTGCGATGAACTCGTGAATCTTGCCAAAAGTGGTGAAAACACCAAGCCCCATCTGCGAAGCTGCGGAATAATGGACAATCGGTTCCAATCTTGATGAGAGCTCGGCGATGAAGATGATGAACTAGTCATCTCGAAGTCCTAGAAAAATCAAAGAGGGCTAAGGTTCTTGAACAAGTAGCTGCGATAAAATATCTGAAGAAGAACTTACACCACGAGTTCTTTGAACCTATAGCAAAGGTTGTTGGTGCAAACACATCATCGAGAATGACTCTCTTGCACAACTTCACAAAGCCACGATGAGTGGTATCTTAGTATTGGCGGAATCTTGATGGAAATGCCACATCTAAGAATCTGGAAGAACATTCTACTGATCAATCTTCTGCTTCCAGACAACCACAACAACCACAAACACAACAACCACAACAGCCAAAAGTGGTTGATGAAATGGTAAATGAACTCCATTTTGAAATACCAGCAGTACAGTATGCTGAAGAAAATCCTGTAATTGAGCGGGTTCCCACTCGATGAGAGGATCAAGCTGAGACATCTACTCGAATGATCAACCGGGAGGCAATGAGTTGCATACTCGGGAAGGTGTGAAATCTGAGAAACTTCAAACAAAAGCTGAGCAGGACAAGACAACCAATGTATAGAAAGGTCACAAGTTCGAGACCAATCGACTAAGCTGCTCGGGTAAATGGTGGTTTAACTCTTACCTTGTGAAAAATTTTATACTTATCTTGTTACCTTACAAGAATCTCTTTATACATTTGAGTTAGAAGCGGAAAAATAAGAGAAAGTGAAAAGCTTACCTCGAATCTTGAAAAGAGGTTCCTTCAACCTCAACTCTTGAGAAATCTGAGCCTGTGCCACAGGTAAATAATTCTTAAAGAGAACTAATTTTTCAGTAAAAATGTTTAATGATAAATGTTTCTAACAGGCTCAATGAGATGGAAGAAGATAAAGCGAAATGCAGAGACAAACCGAAACCAACAAGGTTTTGAAGCACACATCTTGAGCTTTCAAACTTGAAGGTATATAAAAATCAGTGATAAGTACTCTTCATCCTGGGTTATCTTAAAACTTCTTCTAAATTATTCAATACTATCTACTTACAGGCTCAATCAGAAGTAGAAGTGCAAAGGGAAAAAGTTGCGACATCCCCTTTTATGGAAATTGATGAGGCATCAGGCCTTCATCACGAAAAGATTCGAGGCTGCACAAGTCTCGAGAGACAATATCTGAGCCTCCCATGGAGGTAATTGACCTCTCGGATATCGACTTGTCACTTAAAGTTCTTCTTGATAAAATTTCCTAAGTATTGTGATAATGTTAATTCTCGTTCAAGAAAGAAAGGTTGATGAGGACGGACTTCCAAGTCTTCACCTCACCACAAGATATCTGAGACACCAATTGTCCCAGTAGAACAAGTATCTGAGCCTGATGTTCATACTCAGGTAACTCAGAAACTAAACTACATTTCTACTCAGATATCTACCAAAGTTTTGAAACTCACTCAAAACTCTTTCTTTTAGGCTCAAACAGATGCAAAGCAGGTTCCCATTGAAGAAACAAGGGACCTACTTCACTTCTTCAAAGCTCACACTTTGCCAAAGCACATTTAATGCTTCAAGAAATGGCAGAAGTTAAGGTGCTCGATCTCTACGAAATATTGAGAATAAGCGATCAACCAACCAGACAGCACGAGCTCTTGACACGGAAACATATGTCGAAGCAATGTTAGCTCTGAACAACATCTGATTCGACTCTACTACAAGGACTTTTCGGAGAAGTGGCGCATAGTTTGATACATGCCTTTGAGCAGGCGGATGGTCGGACAAGATTACGAGATGGCATTCAAGCGATTCGCCTGACTACGCAATTCATACCTTACGAACAAGAAGAAGTTAATGGGCGGAAGATCACTATCGAAGTGATCAATCTTGTATCTGAAGATGATGAGGAGGAAGAAATGAATGAAAATTTCTTTGTTGAACCTCCCACTGATCATCACCAAAAGGATGATAATGACAAAAAGGATGATGATGATGCTCCTGCTCTAGGAACCGGAGGAATTTCACAGTGAAACAATGCCTCAGCTGCTGAAAAGCAAACTGAGAAGACTTCACAGAAATCTCCGTCTTCATCACCTCAAATCTACTCATCCATCTTCTCACCAACATGAGTTCCTCTTGAGCAAGTAGTCGAGTTTTGAAGAAACCAATAAGAAAATATTAAACACTCGGACGAAGTGCTCAACTCGGACAAGCTGTTGGAAGAAGAACAACGACTCCATCTTCAGCTGGAAGATCAAATAGCTCGATCCGAGAAAGGCGATCAACTAGAAGATCAATACCTCAAAGAAATGAATGCTTACTCTGCGGTTAACGAGCTACGGGATCTTTGTGCGAGATCGCCAAAGAACTTCGATCTTGAAGAAGTATCGAAGTCAAGCATGATGCTAAGTGCATCATCTTGAAAGAAGTACCATCCTCCTCCCGAAGGAAAGAAACCAATCTACGAGATGGTTCTTGGACTTGATACAATTGATGAAAATGTCGAGAGGATGAAGATCAGGCTAATCCCTCGGATGATGAAGAAGACAAGACTTTGGCGGGACACCGCCATGAACATCTAGCGGTTTCTCACTTAAAAGAAAGTTGATTGCTCCTACAATCTTCAACAAAGCATGACGTCCACTCTCGAGAGTACATGGCGGTGCAGTACTAGCTACTACGAATAAGGAGATTTCTTCACAAAACAAGGAAGTAATTGCCTCGGTCCCTACGAAATGAGAAAGTTCTTGAGCTCATCACTCGAGAACAACTAGCATGATCATTGCTCGGAAAGATGCAGGAATGACAAGGGCGATGATGTATCTTTAGTGAAAAACCTTTTCAAGAGGCAAGTTACCTTTTTGGAAGCAGATGCCATCCTAGGCCCATTGGCGGAGCTCCGATAAGGACAATGGACTTATCAAGCAAAATCGAGAGCTCAAAGCTGAACTTGAAGTTGGTCACTTTACAACTATTTACAAGGGCATTTGACTCTCTCTCAAATTCCTTTATGAGTGAGTCATTGACAATGACTAAGGGGGAAAGAAAGTACAAATCTGGACCTCAAAGTCAGGGGGAATGGGAAGAAGGAGATGAAAACAAGAAGAAATTTGGAGCTGGTGCTGATCAGAAAGGAAGAAGAAAAACTTCCCAGCCACCACTCAGAATCTATGAATCCTCCTCAAGCAGTGCTTCCCGAGACCTCTTGAAGGAACGAAATGATAACAAGGGCCATGGCACAGAAACCTCCAAGGAGTACCAAGGCTCCAAGGAGAAGACAAGTTAGAGGGATAAGTCGCAAGTCATTCCACCATAAAAGGCGAAATGATTATAAAAGTTACCGAAGCGAGGCTTGCTGGACCGGTTTAGTATCACCTGTAGACAGAGGAGTTGTTGTCAGTTAAGTCATTGCCGTCCTCGGCTCGACCTGATGAATCTTCTGAAGAAGAAGAAGAAGAAGGTCAAATCAAATCCACAGGCAATGAAGAAGGCGCAAAGATCTCACAAAATTGATCTTGATGATGATGAAGAGGCTGATGAAGATGAAGCTCCTCTTCACGAGAAAAGGAAAATTGAAAGCCTAAGCAGGCCCATAGCTACAAAGCCACTGGCGACTAAAACACCCTCTGGAAATACCAAGTCTATCCGGGTGGTAGTTCTTCAACAACAACCCCAAAGAGAATTCAAGGCAGAAAAGAAAGGTGAGAGGCGAGCAAAGACAAAGTCGACTTCCACTCGGGCGGAAGAAGCCAAAATTGAGTATGTGAAGTATGACAATGATTCCTCATCTCTGGTGCATCCATCGGAAAAATGGCTATTAGATTACGGAACTTAAGCATCTATTGGTAAATTCAAGATTTCAGAACGATCCATAAACAACTCATGGCATGGAGAAAGAATAAACCTACCTTGATCAACACAATCACATCAAAGCATGGTTGGATTTTGAAGTTGTCAAGAGAACTGAAGCCGTGAAGAAGGACCTCTCGATGATTGTCCATATGGAAAGCGGATGATGTGCACAAGATTACGAATATCACGAGGAGCAGGCACAAGACCAAGACTTCTTTGTGGAACCACATGAGTCGTTCTATTGACGGAAGATCAATACAAGGGTGACATCGGATATCTGAAGATTATCTCTGAATACTTCAAGCTTTGATATCGAATAGAGCATGCACGGAAGTGGGGAAAATACCTATGGGTGAAGCATTTTCCAAGAAAATCCTGCAAAACCTATAAAGAGCGTGGATTTGCGGAGACAGAGATGCTCGTCAGAACTCTTCTTTATGATTATTCTGATGACATCAAAAGGTTTGGAGATAGGAAATTTGCAAACTAATCCATAGAAATTTTGTTGAAGACTTAAAGATTGAAGACTTGAAGACTAGTCTATTAGGATGTTTACTTGGAGCTTGGTTACTCCTGTTGTCCTAATTTACTATGTAGTTTTTTTGTATTTTTGCTGACTGAGTTTAACTGTGTTATGTATTAAAGTTATCTGTAATCTATAGTTGCGACTTATCTGAAGAACTTACTCTCAGATAGTATTTTATAAAAGATAACTTGTCAGCAAAGATCACACCTTGTGATTTGGTTGATGTCTACTTTCTGCACTTAATTATATGAATTGAAAGATCATAAGAAACGTTTAAGTGGTGGATTGTTTCCTCATCCAGATTTGTAATAGGGAAGATAGTCATCGTTGACTGATCAAAATGGGGGAAATTTGTTAGATATTTTGTTAGAATATCTGTTTAGATTTTGTTCAGCAACATGATGACTTATCTTAGTCTCAGAAAGGTGATTAGTACTCTTGGTTCACTTGAACATTGTAAAAGAGGAAACCCACTAAGTATGATAGTCTAGCTAATCTTGTATAGGATGTTAGGTCTCAAAATGTAATTTTTATTTTATGAAGAAGAAGACGAAGGCGACATCAAGCGAAAGCTCGACAAAATTGAAGACTTGAAGCGCACAAGATTCTTGAATACATTGAGATATCTTAGCGGATATCTTGTGAACCTGCAGTTTCAAACAAAGCTGTCACAAGAGATATCGAAATGAGACATATCTGAAGACGAGGAAAGTGTCCACGATATACATTCTCGAATACCTTGGCGTTAAAGCGTTTACGAAAAGAAACAAGGTTGTTTCAATCAATACAAGTGGTTTACGAAGAATGAAGATAAAGGCGTGCAAAGAATCGGACAACAAGTCTAGTCTACGATACAATGCATAGTTCGTTGACACTCTGAGGACAAAAAGTATAGTACAATGCATTTAATGCGAGACGAGAGATATCGAGTAAAAGCGGCAACCGAGAAGAAGACAAAACACCTCTGATTCTATACACACACAGATATCGATAGTTTGAATTTGAGCCTAACGGATACTATTCAAGCGGCACTCAAATCCATCTATAAATATCAACACTTAGGCGACTTGAGAGACACACGACACATTGCATACGCTGAAACATAGAACTCTGAACATCCTACTCTCTCAAAGCAACTTACTTATTATCAAAGCTTTCTGTTGCGACTAAAGCTTGTGATCTTGAGTAAACATTGAAGTTCTAAGTGTCCTGATCCTAAACAAGCAAAGCTATACGTGAAGGAGTTGAATCAAAAGATCAACTATAAAGATTCATTCTCTTGAGCAGATTTCATAAGACTTAGGTCGATAAAATCGAATAAGATACCATCTGCTGCAAAGTGTATTAAGTAACAGTTCTGAGCTATCTGAATAGCGAAAAGTTATTAAGGCGCTCATCGACAACTCGAGCGAAACCAACACCAAAACCGCGTGGAGTCTGGAAGTACTTAGTGCGAAAAATGGGGAATAACTCCAAGGTTGCGGAGTATAGGAAGTACTTGATTTGGAAAACTAAGGAATAACTCAAGGTTATTGAGTATAGGAAGTACTTAGCTTGGGAAGCTAGGAATAACTCAAAGGTTTACAGTATAGGAAGTACTTGGTGAAGAAGCTGAGGAATAACTCGGGGAACATTTGGTTGGGAACCAATTGTTGAGAATCTTAGAATAGGATTTTGTAAGGTTATCTCAATTATACATTCTAGTGAATTCTAGGTCTCTAATAGACGAAGTGGATTAGTTGGAGGATTCATACCTCAGGATACCACTATACTCTTTGTGTCATTTACATTTCTGTATTTATACTTCAGCAACTCACACACTTATTAACTGTTTCTACACTTATCTACATTAAGTCTTCCGCACTCTGATTCTAAGTATCAGATATCCATTGAGATATCTGAGAAATATTTGTTATCGACAAAAGTTTTAAAAGACTATTCACCCCCCCCCTCTAGTCTTTTAGTTTGCCGGTATCTGGACCAACACAGAGCCAGAGAGCCTCCAAGCCCTAATCATACAAGAGGCACAACCTACGGAGACAAGGTCTCGAGATGTTGGGCCTTCGAGAAAGGCAAATCAGAATCCCCAAGAGTCTGAACGAGAATGCTCGAACTCTCCGGAGATTATAGAAATATCATAGATGGAGTGCACCAACGAATAGTGATTACGAGGAAGATGAAGTACTTGCAAAAGTACTCAAAAGGTTCAAGTATGAGACCCATGGAGGAGCTTCAAGCTCGGCTCTTGAAAGACAAGAGCCCTACGCTTGACAAGAAGAAGAAGGCTGGGTGAGGAATATAGAATGATGGAAGATGTTGCCATTGCTTCCACATTCACAATACTAACATAATATTCTTGAAGAAAACCTGTTCTTGAGCAGTTCCTCAACACGAGAGAGCTCAACTCTCGGAAAGGGATCAAGCGAGATGGAGACTCGGAATGATCTGCAGAGGAGATCAATAATGAGCCTGAGAGGCGTGGAATCACCAAAAGTTCAAGAGATCAATGATCGGCTGACTATTCGGTAACAAAGATAGTTGTATCTAACATGTCGACATAATTGTATGTTAACTTGTTACTCATAAGCTCTATTTATTCAGGCTGACTTGGAGACACACTTTCGGGAAAGAAAACTTGTCCACCTTGAATCGAAGAGGTTCCTCAACCTTAGAACATCAAGAAGACTGTCCACAGTAGTAAAAGTTATCTCTGAACAAGAAATAACTAACTAAAATTGCTCTTATGTTCTAATATTCTTAATGTATCTTCTTAGGCTCCAACTGAGGAAGTAGTGGTGGTGGAACCAGCACCCCAAAACCTAGAGATTGTAGAAGCTGAAAAGCTTTCTGAGGAAGTATTCTTGAGCCTTACTTTGAGAAGGTAAGTAATCAGTAATAGTATTCTTCAACGAATGCTCTGGAAAACCCACTACTAAAATCTCTTATGTTTGTTCTTACAGGCTCAGTCAGAAGAACAATTGGATGGAGAAACAGTTGTGTCATCTCCTCCAAAAGAAGCTAAAACTGCTGAACAAGCAGTATCTGCAGAAAAGGTGCCAGAAAACCCCAAGGTTTCTGAGGAACATGCTACTGAGCTTCCTCACTTAAAAGTAAGTGAAGTCTCAGAATGCACTTTTCCACCTATCTTTTCTGTTAAAAGTTTCTAAACATGTTTGATTTTAACTCTCAGGTTCAAGCAGAAAGAAAGGTTGATGAGGATAAAACTTCTCCTCACACCAAAGTATTTGAGGCCTCTGTGCCCAAGCAAGTGAAAATCAGCGAGATGAGCTAGTGTTTCTACGGTATGCTCGAAAGCTCATACGCACCTGAGATAATAACATATGTGTTTTGAACAAAACTAACTTGAACACTTTCTTTTAGGCTCAAAGTCTAGTGCCAGTTGATTTACTCAAGGCCTTCCAGAAGCAGAACTTAAGGAAACATCTCAAGTGCTTCAGACAATGGCGAGAAACTTCGAAGGTGACCTTTACAAGTAGTGAAATGTCGATGTCCAGAAAAGAGAGTAATTGCCCTAAATCTGGAGGATTATATCCATGCATTGTTCCCTACAGAGTCCTACTCATTTGCCACTCTAATGCATGAAGACTTCATTCATGAAGTAGCACAAAGACATATAGCAGATTTCAAGTCTGCGGATGCTCAAACCCAAGGCAGATGGTTACCCATCCTGCCTTGCCCAGCAAGCTCACTACTTATCCAGCTGAACAAGAAGAAGTTAATGGGAGGATGATTACATTCCCAAATGTGATCAACTTTGGTTTGAGAAGATAGCGAGGAGATGGACGAAAATGATTATCAAGAACCTCCCTCTGAGCATCCAAACCAAGAAACAAAGAACAAGAGTGATGATGATGATGATCAGAATGATGATCCCCAACCTGGACAAGGCGGGATTCAGAAAGCTAGCAAAGAGAGTGGAGAAAAGGCTACTCCCTCAATTGCTCAGAAAGCTCCATCATCATCACATCCCAAGTCTCATCAAGATACCCAACAAGCTGAACACAATGATGCCATAGAAGAAATTTCAGCTGCTGAGTTTAGGATTGAACAACTCAGAAAGGTATTGGAAGAAGAGAAGAGAATCAACATTGAGACTCAAGCTCTTGTTGATGAAAAGGAAGCCAAAATCAAAAAGCTCGAAGAAGCTAATGCCAAAGAATTGGCACTCCTAGATGAGCAAAGAAATTTGAAGAATGCCATTGTTGTCACAGCTGCTGAAATAGATGCAATGGATGACAATGATGATGAAGAGCATGATGCTGCGACTGCATCAGAAAGACCTTCTACATCTTCTCAGAAGGCCAGCACACTTGATGGAAAGCAGAAGAAGATTATCAATCTGCAAATAATCTAAGAAAAGGATTATGACAGTGATGCTGAAACCCACAACTTGATCACTGAAGCAGAAGATGAGAGACTTGTCACTCATCACAAAAGAGCCCTACTTGCTCCTCATATATTCTACGCACCAGCGGTTCAAGAAGTGAAGAGCACCGTGTAAGGAACAGTGTCTTTTTAGAACTCAGAAAGACACTAGTTGCCCAAGACACAGAAGTGCTAAAATCCGTCCAGAAGAGATGAAGCCTTTGGCTGCTGCTTTACTCAACAGAGCAACCAGCATCGCTCTCTCTCAGAAAGACCTAGGGTTGGTCAGGGATGAGGATTGTAACAATGCTAATGCAGCATTGAATGAAGCCAGCCATGCTGTCCTGCAAGCCAACGCCATCCTAAGGCCGCTTGAAAAGCTCAACAGAAAGGAGTAAGGCTGGTTAAGCGGAACAACAGTGAAGAAAGAACTTCAAGAATTAGTCAGGGTGCACAACAATCTCCAGAAAAACTTTGAAACTCTCTCTGAAGCTTATGCTATCATGAGTCAGTCATTCATGACTAAGGGGGAAGAAGAGATGCCTCAGAATGGTAGAGGAAGAAAAATAAAACAATCAAATCCTCCCTCCTCAAGTCAACTTGTCATTAAGGACACCACTGGAGACACCCTTGTTGAAGAAGTTGTTCCAGATCAACGAGCAGGAAAATGAGAAGTATGGTCACTAGGGAACCAAGTCCCTTAGAATCTCGGAAGAGAAGAAGACTTACGAAGAAGAAGAAAAGGAAGAAGGAAGTAAGAGGCGAAAGGCGCAAGTCTCAATTTTGGACTACAATGATGATGAGGATGATTACGATGAACATCCACTTCACAAGAAAAGGAGACAAACAACTACTTCACAACCTCCTCTGGCGGCAAAGCCCTTAGCGACGAACTCATACGGAAATACCAAGTCAATACAAGGAACATCCACCGGCCCAATTGGCGGAAGAAAGGGTTAGAGGATCTCTGACGAAGGCCACCAAACGGAAAAGCAAGAAGGATTTCGGTTTGGCGGAATAAACAATGAAACACATCAAGAAAGGCCAGTGATGCCCACATTGAATATATGAAGACCGGTAATGAAGAATCTTCACATAGGTGCATTACGAACAAGAGAGGTATTGGATTACGGAACTACAACATCTACTTGTCAATGATAAGTTTTCAACTCCATCCTCAACGGATCTTGAAATGGAGAGAAGGCGAGCAGTTGCTAAAACTGAGCACCTTCATGCTGGTTAAACTTTGAAGTAGAAAAGAGGAATGAAGCGGAAGATGGATCTTTCTTTTACTGTCCTTACCGAAACGATGATGTACACAAGGTAAGAAAAGCTGGATGGTAGCTTCTGACGGGAAGAACAAATTAGGTGTTTCAACCTATGAGTCATTCTATATGACATTGGATGAATACCTAGATGATATACACTATCTGGAAGAAATATACAAGTATTTCAACCTATCTCGGTACCAAGTAGACCATGCAGTGCAGGAAAAGTATACAGGTCAAACATTTTCTGCGGAAGAATCACAAGCTTGGTAAGAGTTACCATGAAATATGTGACTTATCGAAAGAAGAGCTCTCTCGGGGAAGGATTCTTTATGACTATGTCTAAGAATGCAGAAAAGTGGATGATCATGTCAACTGATAGAGAAAGGGTGCTGAAGAACTTGACGTATCTGAACCCAAGTTGTGTTTCTGAAGACTTGAAGACTAGTAACATTAGAATACTCTCTTGGAGCTTGGACTCTCCTATGTTCTAATTTACTTAGTATGTTTTTATTACTTTTTGTAATCTTCTTGATTGTTTACGAAATTCTCTATCTGTAAAGTTGCATCTTACTCGTAAGCGTACCTATCGAAGATCATACTCGGATACATTTTAATAGATGACAACTTATCGAAAGATCACTTCTTGTGATTTGGTTGATGTTTACTTTACGCATAATTGACTAAAATTGAATATCATTTGAAATGATTGAGTGGTGGATTGTTTTCTCTTCCAGGATTACAATTTTGTAATAGGACTTGAAAGATAGTCATGGATGACTGATCAAAAAGGGGGAAATTTGTTAGGAATATCTGTTAGTATTTTGATCACTCATCACATGTTCTTATCTTAGCCAGAAAGGTGATTAAGTGCTCTTGGTTCACTTGAACATTGTAAAGAGGAAATCCTTGAGTATGATTAGTCTAGTAAATCTTGTATTAGGATTATAGGTCTCGAGTGTAATTTTATTTCAAGAAGACCATGAAGATCAATCTAACAATGGAGCTTTTACGAAGATTAGAAGTGAAGATTGCACAAGGTTTATGAAGACCGAAAGGTTTAGTCTAACTCGGAAAGACTATGTCCTTAATCCTTTCTTAAGTATATTAACTTACTTTGGAAATATGATTACGGACATATGACATCATGAGTATGGAGCATGCAAGCCATCGAGAAGGCTCATGTATCCGTTGAGACTAAAGGACAATGAGCGATACTATGCATTAAATGCATCGGCGGAAATCTTTGCAAAAGCAAGTCCTCTCTGAAACAAGAGATAGTGACTTGAGTACATATTTCAAGATATAAGCGGATATAATTTGATAGAGAACAACGGATACAATTCAAACGCCTCTCAAATTTATCTATATATATATCACACACTTAGATGCCTGAAGAACATACCTTAGAACGCTCTATCTTGCAAACTTACCATCAAGCAAAGTATTCTCTCAAGCACTCTACTACCCTTTCTGAAAGCTTTCTGTTGCTTGAAGAATCACTAGTAGTTCTAACTTGTCCTGAACCTTAAGAAGAGATTGTTATTCGTGAAAGAGTTGAACTATCAGATACCCTTTCTAAAGCTCATTCTCCAGAACGGACACCAATTACTTGGGTCAGTAAAGAGCAGACTGTCATCCACTGAACAAGTTTATTAAGTAGTCTTGTTCTATTAGGCTCTCTGAAAACATAACTGAAAAGTTATACGAGAAGCATCTCTGATAAACCTTATAACCAACACCCTCAAGGCGTGGAGTACAGGAAGTACTTGATTTGGGAAATCAGGGAATAAATCCAAGGTTATCTGAGTAGAGGAAGTACTTAGCACTAGGAGGTGGGGAATAACTCAGGGGGAACATTTGGTTGGGAACCATTTGTTTAGGTATCTTAGAATAGGATTATTGTAAGGTGAACTCAATTATCTGTTCTAGTGAATTCTAGGTCTTAGAAAGACCGAAGTGGATTAGTTGGAGGATTACGCGACCTCCAGATACCACTATACTTGCTGTGTTATTTACCTTTCTGCATTTACATTTCAGCAAAGCACACACACACTTACTTATTGTTTCTTCACTTACCTATCTTAAAGTCTTCCGCGCTCTGAATTTAAGTATCAGAAACCTGGGGGTTTCTGAGAAACTGTGTTTATCGACAAAAGTTTTAAAAGACTATTCACCCCCCCCCCCCTCTAGTCTTTTACTTTGCCGTTATCTGGACCAACACAACCCATCCTGGAGGAGAAGGACAGAGAGAGCTTGAACGGTAATAGCTCTGACCCCTCTAGTGGTCCGTAACCATGGGGTCCTACGCGGACGACCATCTGGATCCAACACGACAATCTCACAAGCTACCAAGTAAACTGGCACTAGAGAGCAAGGAGGTCCGAGCCACAAGGTCCGAATCATAGGAGTCGGACAAACTTATGGAAGTTCCCCATAGACAACTCAATACGGTCCGGACCAAACGTCCGGACCAACCTCTTCGGACCTTGACCCGCTGCAGACTATCAAATCCTCTAATACTCTCACATTAATGACTAAACTACCCCTAAAAGCCCAAAGTTGAATGGGGCAAGTGTCATTAATGGGCCATAGGCATATTGAAGCCTTGGTGGCTCAATCTAGGCCTTACACTTGGCATGATCTGGTGGAACCCTCCCAATTGGGAAGAAATCTATATATAGGGCACACACTCCCATGATAATGGTAAGCGATAATCACTTTCGAACTTCGGCTATTATACAGAGTAGATCTGAAAGTGCAGTAGGCACTTGTAGTTTGATAATCTTGTCTTTCAATAATCAGTTCCAAGTTTGTGTTTGTTGTTGTTGTTTGTGAAGCTGCAGGTCTACCAATGTTGTATAACATTGGGACAGGATAGAATTCAATGCTGGCATAACATTGAAGATATAATTGCAGTCGACATCAAGAACAAAGCACATTGGACAGGAAACTTGGACTGGAAGTATTTACAAATCGAACAAGAGATGATTTAAGGAAAAAGAACAACTTGTGAAGAAAGCAAGAAGGAAATATATTGTTGAAGACACTAATATGGGAATTTCCTTCTAGCTGAATATTGAAGAAAACAAGACAAAGAAAATTGCCTTTGCTGAGATCCTATTGCCTTTCGACTTGGATGGGAGCTGTCGATATCTCAAGTATATATACAAGGATTCAGCCGAGCAATAGAAAAGCCTTTTTGATGATCAATCAAGATTTTATTAAAGAGTTTAGGCTTCTTGTTTTCTGTTAGCTTTAGAGTTTGTCTAAGAGTATTCATTGTTGGAATAACTCTTTCAAACATCGACCTAGAATAGCTTTTACTGTTAGTTCTTCTAGGGCTAGTTTTGGTTGTTTAATCAATCTTCTGTGATTGTATTAAACCTAGTTGATTAGATCTACTTTTCCTGTCAGTAGATATTTTGCCTAAAGGCGTGGCCAACATATTTATATATTGCTGGCTTGGTAATAGAAGTTTTATTCTTATTCATCCGCTGCCTATTGTTTATAGTGTTGAAGATACTGTTGAACAACATTGTTGTCAACATTGTCAATTGATCTTGTTCTAAGTACCAATCCGGGATCCTACGTTCTAACAAGTGGCATCAGAGCCAGCCACCTAACTACTGGTGTCTGGATTTGGTACTACTACAATGGATGCAAACTACAACAGACCTCCTGTGCTTGATGGGTCCAACTACCATTACTGGCAAATCCGGATGAGGACTTACATCAAGTCCCTTGATGGCCATGCTTGGAGATCCATTCTGGAAGGATACACTGCCAGTGAAGGACGATCTTGATGGTGACATTGTCCCCATTCCTGAAGAACGCTTCACTGCAGGTGACATACTTCTTAGCTCTTACAATGAAAAAGCCTTAAATGCTATTTTTGGTCATATAGATGCTCATATGTTTAAAATTATTCAAAAGCGCCTTCTTTGCAAAACAAGCTTGGGATTTGCTTCAGAGTCATTGTGAAGGGGATGCTAGTGTCAAACAAACTAAACTTAGAATGCTTTGGTCTCAATTTGAAAATCTAAGAATGGCGGAGGAAGAAACAATTGACTCTTATTTTGAAAAACTTTTAACTCTCTCCAATGAAGTCCAAAGGCTGGGAGAAGCTATTTCTAATAGGCAACTTGTTTCCAAAGCTGTTCGATCTCTTTCCTCAAGATTTAATACCAAAGTCACTATTTTGGAAGACACTCATAACTTGGCAACTATGGATTTTCACACCTGTTGAACAATTTAAAATTTTTGAACTAAATGAAAATGAGAGACAAGGTATGAAAACTCATAGTATCTCCTTCACTCTAAATCTAAAGCTAAATCTTGAGCACGATAGTAGTAGTGATGAGTCGACAATATGGTGAAGCTTTCAACAATCTTGTGAGAAAGTTCAACAAACTTAAATTCAGAAAAACTACAGTCAAGGATCCTCAAGTGGAACCAAAAATTTCAAAAAGAAAACCAATACATTCAAAACAGGTTCTGCTTCCAAGACTAGCTCTGAATCTGATTTTGATCGCACTCCTCTTAGTAAGATTAGATGTTTTGAATGCCAAGGGTGGGGTCATTATCAAAATGAATGTGCTAACAATCTTAGAAAAGAGAAAAAGAATCTTCTTGCTTGTCTCAGTGATGTTTCAGATGAAGAACATGAAGATGAAGAAAAAGAAGATGATTCAACTACCAATGCCAGAGCTCTCCGTTCATCCACTTACAATGTTGATGACCAATGTTGGGACAACATTGGCAAGACAACATCAGGAGTAGAAATCTTCTTTGACTATGATGACTCTGAGAACTGTGAAATTTTGGCACTAACCAAACCTGAGAAATCAGGAATCTCTTGAGGAAGTCAGTGCGGAACAAATGGTGAAGGATCTGCAACAGATGTATGAGAAACTCTTCAGTGAATGGAAGACTCTCAGAAAACTCCTCAAGAAAACTGAGAAGGAGAACTACAATCTGAAAGACACCATTGTCAAACTGGAAGCTGAATTGACAAAGAAGGACACTGAACTATTCAAGGTAACTACTAAACTATCTAATGAAAAGAAGGTAATTGCAAAGTGGAACTCCTCTACTTCTAGACTTAATGATATGCTTGATATGGATAATGATGGGACTACTGGTCTAGGGTACACTGGTAGTTATGATACTTCTTTTGATAAGAAACTTGGGTGCAACATGAACTGCTATTAACCACGATACCCAGTATCAAACCTCTTTACGAGCTCATAAAAGGTCTGTGTTTGTCAAAGAAAAAGAATTTTTGTGTGCACTTCTGTCACAAACTTGGTCACAAAAACCTTCTTGTTTCAAGTACGAAAAGGACTTAAAAGGGAACATGTTGAGTCCTCAACCTCGGTGACCTCTCAAGAATCCCTCCTTCTTGCTTCTAGCAAACAAAGCAGTGATTCAATGTTAGGCTGCGATGTTGTGACAACATCCACTTCATGAAGGCGAAAGATGTAATCTTAAGTCTCTAAAGTCTATCCCTGTTTCTCCTAAACAAGGTAAACCTGCAGGACAGATAAGAAAACACAAGAATGTTTCGAACCATATTTGGGTAGCTAAAGAAAAACATACTTGCAATGTTGCTTTTTCTGTTGCTACTTCTCCTAACAATGCGGAAAATGGTACTTGACGGTGGTTGCTCTAGGCACATGGCCGGTAACCCGTCGAACTTGTCAAATTTAATGCGCTCAAAAGGCAGTGCAGTGACATATGGAGGAGGATACCAAAGCAAAATCCTTGGAAAGGAACCTGAGCCTTAAAGGATATCCTATACTTTCAAATGTTCTTCTTGTTGAGGGTTTAACGGCTAATCTTGTCGATAAGCCACTGTGTGATGATGATCTGAAAGTCGAGTTTGATAAGCGTTCTTGCAAAGTTTATACTTGTGTGGACAAATTAACTGTGATGATAGGTGTTAGATCTCAGGACAACTGCTATGTGATGGACGTTCCTCTCAAGTGCAATGTTGCTCAACATGATGATGCAACATTGTGGCACAAGAAATTGGGACATGTAAACTACAGGAATCTGGAGAAGATCATCAAGAACAATGTGGTGACAGGTGTGCCGAAGATTACCAATGCAGGGAAGCATGTGTGTGTGGTATCTTACAGGAAAACAAACCAAGGTAGTCCACACCACTCCAGGTTGAAGGACAAAAAAGAGGTACTTTTAACTGCTTTGAACTCTTGCATATGGATCTCATGGGTCCTATAGAAGCTAAAAGTTTGGGAGGAGCCTGGTATATCTATGTTATAGTTGATGATTTCTCTAAATACACTTGGGTCAATTTTTTGAAAGAAAAATCTGAGACTTTTGAATCCTTCAAAACTGGCATGCAAAATGTTATGTCGATTACTCTACTATGGTCCAAAGAATTCGATCTGACCATGGTAAAGAATTTGAGAATCAATTTTTTGATAAGTACTGTGAAAAGAAAGGGATCATGCATGAATATTCAGCTCCTAAGACACCACAACAAAATGGTGTTGCTGAAAGGAAAAACAGGACTCTTCAAGAAATGGCGAGTAATGTTAAGCTCGATGAACTGTCAAAAGGTTGTGGGCTGAAGGCATGAACACTTGTCACATAATCAATCGATGTCTATCTTCGTCCGGTACTCGACCACTCCTATGACATTTTGAAAGGTAGAAAACCCGATCTTAAGTACTTTCATGTCTTTGGATGTGTGTTACATACTCAATGATAGGGAACATCTAGGGAAGTTTGATGCGAAAAGTGACAAAGGAATCTTTGTAGGGTACTCACAAAATAGTCATGCGTATAGAATATACAATCCTAGATTGCAAACTATAGAAGAATCTGTGAATGTTTCCTTTGATGACTCTGAACCCTATGCCTAGAAGAAGATCTCTGCAGGTGCTGAACAGGGTATTGACACAACCCCTGACTCTTCTACACATGGGAACGTTCCAGAAACTATGACTCCTGCTGCTGATCAAAGTGAAAGAACCCATGATGTGAGCAATGTTGTGCCAACATCCCCCCTGTGCAATGTTGACTCAACATTCAGTTCAACATCCCAGATTTCCACTCCTGCTGATGAAGAACAAGTTGATCCCCACAGTGAGGCGAAATTTGAATCGATAATGCCTCTGGCATTAATGCTGCACCTACTCACCCTGACTCACGAAAGGATCCTCCTCCTAGAATTCGCAAAGATCATCCCAGTTCCCAAGTAATTGGAAATCCAGGAGGAAGGACATTGAGGAAACACATAAAAACTACAAGGAGACACTCGACTTTTGAAATCACTTTGTAAGTTCCTCATGCTTTGTTTCTTTAATTGAACCTAAAAATGTGAAAGAAGCCCTTACTGATGATTTTTGGATAGAAGCAATGCAAGATGAGCTTCGTCAATTCCAAACAAATGAAGTCTGGACACTTGTTCCCCGCCCCCATAACATAAATGTCATAGGAACCAAGTGGATTTTCAAAAATAAGAGTGATGAGAAAGGGGTAGTTGTAAAAAACAAAGCCAGATTGGTTGCTCAAGGTTACACTCAAGTAGAAGGCATTCATTTTGATGAAACCTTCGCTCCTGTTGCTAGACTAGAATCCATTCGCTTGCTCCTAGCCATAGCATGTTGTCTTAACATAAAACTCAACCAAATGGATGTTAAAGGAGCTTTCTTGAATGGCTACATTGACAAAGAAGTGTATGTTGAACAACCTGGAGGGTTTGAAGATCCTCTTTACCCTGACCATGTTTTTAAACTAAGAAAAGCATTGTATGGTCTGAAACAAGCCCCTCGTCCTTGGTATGCTAGACTGACTGAATTCCTAGTTGGATTAGGGTTTAAGAGGGGTGAGGGAGATCAAACTTTGTTTATCCTCAGGAAAAGAAAGGACATTTGCATTGCTCAAATCTATGTTGATGATATTGTCTTTGGTGCTACTAACCCCTTTTTGCTAGATAAGTTTGTTCAAGCCATGACAGGAACCTTTGAGATGAGTATGATTGGTGAACTCAGTTTCTTCTTGGGGCTCCAGATACAACAGAAACAGGATGGCCTCTTTATCTCTCAAGAGAAATATGCCAAGAATCTTATCACGAAATTTGGTCTGGAAAATGCCAAACCTTGCATCACTTACATGGCTACTGCTCTGAAACTCAGCAAAACTGATGTTGGGACGATGTTGACCCAACATTGTATAGATCAATAATTGGAAGTCTCCTGTATCTCTCAGCCACCAGACCTGACATCATGTTCTCTGTTTGTGTATGTGCCAGGTATCAATCCAAACCCAAAACATCTCATTTAACTGCTGTCAAAAGAATCATTAGATATATATCGAGGCATTAATCTTGGATTATGGTATGCATGTGATTCAAACACTAATCTGTTGGGATTTAGTGATTACGATTGGTGACTTAGATGATCGAAAATCAACTAGTGGAGGTTGTTTTATCTTGGACCAAATCTTGTGTCATGTAGTAAGAAACAAAATTGTCGTCTCTCTCCTTCTTTGAATCGAATATGTAGGCTTTGGGAGTTGTGTGTCTCGACTAATTTGGTGAACAATATCTTTGCATGAATATGGGTTCCAAAGTGACACTCTTTTGATGTTTTGTGATAACCTAAGTGCCATTCACATTTCCAAGAACCCAGTTCAACACTCACGCACCAAGCATATAGACATTCGACACCATTTTCTTAGAGACTTGGTCACCAAACAAATTATTGACATACAACACATTGATACCACAAATCAGTTAGCTGACATTTTCACAAAGCCTCTTGATAAGGAGAGATTCTTCAGTTTGAGAAGGTCTCTTGGTCTATGCACTATTTGATGTGATTTGTTGCAAGCAATGTTGACACAACATCACGGTCAACATTGACTTCTGTGTTTATCTAGTGATGTCCTTTTGCTGTTTAGTTTTATATTTTTATTGTGTTTCTGTGCTCCTGTGCTTCTGTACTGGTCTATGGATGTTCATGTTTTGTAGCTTACAAGGGTGATGCTTAGGGTTTGAAAGGCTATTTGAAACCAAGGTTGAAAGGGATCGAGTCTCCTGTGTGTTTGTTTTTGTAAAACCCATTATTGCTGCTTTTTGGCTATTTTTACTCGTACCTTGACTCGCACTTGATGTTGCCTCTTGTCCTTTTTGCTTAATAAATATAATAAATTATGATAAAAAGGGCTCGAAGTGTTTCCGTCGAGGATCGTGTTGGGCAGGTTTCAAATACTATCCAGATATCGACGTGGCCAATGTGTCATATGTCGTGAGGGTTGATGGTGCATCTTTGAAACCGACACGCACAAAGTGCCGATTCTCTAATCTTTCTGGTTCACTTCGAGCACCAAATTACCCAATGTGGTAAAATGGTGATTTTATGCCATGAGGCGTGTGTTTTTGACTCGCATGAAGCGGCTTTGGCGGATTCATCGTGTTCGATTATTTGACATGGTTAACGGTCTCATGGTCACCCCCACTCAAACTTATGCTAATTGTTCAATTTATTCTTATTGAGGCATTGTTGAGTGTGTTTCTTTGGTATTCTCTTCTCTTTCTGTCTTTGTCTGCAGCATCAGTGGTGTTAATCGAATCTGCACATCTTGAGACTTGGTTTCCTGGCTGACTTACATTAAGAGTGGTGCGATTTCCGATGTTGTCATCAATGTTGAGCCAACATTCAGGACAACATTGACTGTGCTTGAAAGACTTCTTGCTCTTTTGCTGTGTTTGTTGTGTGCTCTCTATATTTTTTTTGTGTTTTTGGGTTGGGTTTGAGAGGGAGTACTTGTTCACTTGTCTACTTGTTCACTTGTACCTTACATCCGTTTTTTTTGGGAATCTGTTAGGTGTCTTACTCATACTTGATCTTGATTTGTTTCCTAAACCAAAAATGTACCTCCCTAAGTTGAGTATTGAGAATCTTTTTCATGATTGACCTAATTGATAAGGTTTTCACTTGATTTCCTTAATCTCATATTATGATTGTGTACAGATCTTGGTTTGTGCTTTGATATATATGTTTATGATCCATGAAGCAAACCAAACCAAAAACACATTCCTCCAACCATATTAACCATTTTACTCCCTCTCATTAGTCCACTTCTCCACCACTCATTAAAACCGCCGCCCACCTAAACCACAATCATTACATTCAAAAAAAAAAAAAAAAAAGGTAGTTTTTTTTACTACTCCCAAGCCGCAGTTAAAACAAAAACTCCTCACCTTCCACACACTATTCACCTGTCACTCAAACAAATTCCTCTCCCGCTCATCCTCCTTCATCTCTGCTCTCACTAATCTGGACAATGTCTTCTCCAACAAAACCCGTCTTGCCCGGATTTTCGTTGCAAACACCTGAGGGGGAGCAAGCATACCCTCTCCCCATCCGTGCGGAACCGGCCGATTTCGAGATTCCTGTCTACAAGCTAAGTGAGGGATCGGAAGAGGGTGTTGAGAAAAAAAAAAAATCCCCATCTCCAGTACCAAAACCACCATCTCCATCTCCAACATCACCTACTCAACCTGAAAAACCCCAAAATGAGTCTTCACCATCAAACCCTTCTCAATTTGCTGCAGAAACCCTTGTTATTTTGGGAAATGCGCCGGTCGACTGCCGAAGGATCGAGGATGATGATGAAAGCCCAATGGGGTAGAGAAAGATACTCCCATGGAGGATCTTTGGGAAAGATGTTGAACATCTTGAAGTTCAACATGCGGATCTGGGAGAAAACCCCAAAACCCTTCATCATTGAGAAGGATGATGTGCGACAAGGTGACAAACCAGGGAAAAGGCTCGATGGTGCAGATGGTTATGAGAATCAGACCAGCATGCACTCTGAACATGTTGAGAAACCCGCAAACGAGCCTACTACTGAATCAGTTGTTGTAGAAGATTGGAAGTCAGATGACTCAGAGAAAACAAAAAGCGACCCTATGAATATAGATGAGGATGTTGTTTCATCATCGGCTGCTCATGATAATAACAATGAAGTGAATGATGAAAGCTCTGATGATCTGGAGGATTATGAGCCAGAAACGGAAGATGACTCTCAGGATGAGTCAATGATTGATGAAGAAGATCTGAGCAATGCCGATGAAAGCTCAGATGACTCTGAAGACTATGAGGCTGAAGTAGAGGAAGAGTCTGAAGATGAATCACTTGATGATGAGGATGTCATTCTTGGAGAAGATCAGATTGAAGATCCTGAGGTAAATGATCTACCCTCTGAACCTGTTTTTGTTGATGGTTCCGATTGGGATGAAGATGCAGTCTCTCATTTATTCTATGCTAACAAGAACTTAGAAAAATATGAGAAAATAAAAAATAATGCAATGGATGTTGAGAAGGTAATCAAGAGGAATCATTTGAAGAGTATAACTTAGTTGCTTACGAACAAAAGGAACCTCTATCATGCTATTACCCGATATCTTGCCTTTGTTCTGAAATCATCGAGAATTCTATGCACATTTATCGAGAATTTTGGTATTGAAGGGCATGGTAAATATCCTTGTGTATCTTAAGGGTGATGTATTTTCTTGAATTCTAAGGATATCAATTACATCTTTGCATAGAAATAGGGATGAGGTTGAGACCCCATGGAGGTAACTATGGATGAGATTGCTAGGAGCTAGCTGCGGAAAACTACAATCTTGGCCTAGTGGGACTCTAGACTTGAAATATTGTTGTTCTTTAGTCTCTGTTCTTGCAGGATCTGCTTTGGCTGGCTGCCATCTTCAACAATAACAAGCTCGGTCAAGAGGACCATGTTGCTCTCTGAGATCAAAGCAGGATAAAATGTCAATCTGGAGAAAGGATTCTCAAGCACCTAGAGAATTCCAAGAATAGAGGATCGAGAGGCCATTTGGTTCTCCCATCCACCATCTTTGCGATCCTTGATTCACGGGTATTGAGGTCAAAGCCAATGATGTCTATCATTCCAACTTCAAATCCATCATCACCAAGCAAGCTTTGGAAACACATGGCAGATCTGTGATCTTCCATGGGTGGATCCTGAAGTTCCTGTGAACATGGATGTGGAGTTCCTACAGGCAATGCTGATGTACCAGAAAGTTTTGTGGCTGCTGCTCAACGCTCCAATGTTGGCCTACATGTTGGTTCAACATTGATCCCTAGCATTGAAACTCTTTCTGTAGGTATCCTAACTGAACAGGACAAGCTAATTCTAGAGCAAATCAAAGGACTTGATGAGCAGATCTCTAACAATCTGAAGTTTAGAAGCACTCTAGTATCTTTTCTTTCCTCACAAAGAGGGGAGAATAGATATTTAAAATTTTTAAAAAATTTGTTTCAATACTGAACAATTTCTATTCATTTTGGGTCTGTAATATGTTAAATACTCTAGAACTTAACTTAGCTATCTGATTAAGGGGGAGATTAGCTCTCAAGTTGTTCTTAGTTATGTTTCTACTAAACCCTTGTTTTGTTTTGTTTTGTGATGAAAGACTAAGATTAAGGGGGAGATTGAAAGTGCAGTATGCACTTGTAGTTTGATAATCTTGTCTTTCAATAATCAGTTCCAAGTTTGTGTTTGTTGTTGTTGTTTGTGAAGGCTGAGTCTACCAATGTTGTATAACATTGTGAGAGATAAATTCAATCTTTGGCATAACATTGAAGATATAACATTGCAGTCGACATCAAGAACAAAGCACATTGGACAGGAAACTTGGACTGGAAGTATTTACAAATCGAACAAGAGATGATTGAAGGAAAAAGAACAACTAGTGAAGAAAGCAAGAAGGAAATATATTTTTGAAGACTCTAATATGGGAATTTCCTTCTAGTGAATATGGAAGAAAACAAGACAAAGAAAATTGCCTTTCTGAGAGATCCTATTGCCTTTTCGACTTGGATGGGGAGCATCGATATCTCAAGTATATATACAAGGATTCAGCCGAGCAATAGAAAAGCCTTTTTGATGATCAATCAAGATTTTAATAAAGAGTTTAGGCTTCTTGTTTTCTGCTAGCTTTAGAGTTTGTCTAAGAGTATTCATTGTTGGAATAACTCTTTCAAACATCGACCTAGAATAGCTTTTCTTTATTAGTTCTTCTAGGGCTAGTTTTGGTTATTTATTCAATCTTCTGTGACTGTATTAAACCTAGTTGATTAGATCTACTTTTCCTGTCAGTAGATATTTTGCCTAAAGGCGTGGCCAACATATTTATATATTGTTGGCTTGGTAATAGAAGTTTTATTCTTATTCATCCGCTGCCTATTGTTTATAGTGTTGAAGACACTGTTGAACAACATTGTTGTCAACATTGTCTATTGATCTTGTTCTAAGTACCAATCCGGGATCCTACGTTCTAACAAGATCTTTAGTGACTCTCGAGTAAAGTCTCAAACCGGTTTGACACTTAGCAAACCGGATCCTAACCCCCCCCTCCAAGTCACTTGTGCAGGTTCTTACCAAGCTTGGAATCTCAGGCTCTCACACGTTGGCTCTTACAGTGATGCAGCTTCTTCTTGGAGGATATCTTTGCCATTACCAGTGGGATAGAATAATCTCTAAGTGGTTGGGGGACTTTACCCTCAACATTTTGGCATCGTCTGTGGGAATCTTTACAAAAAGTTCCGTTCTCTTCAGTAATGGCAAGAACAAGAAGGCGGTATGAACTAACGCTCTTGCAATTGTACGCACGCCCCAAGAGGTAGACCTCCACTCGGGGAGAAGGGTGGCAAGAACCTCTTCAAGAAACACGATGGGTGCCCAGTGATGGCCACACCGCTAGCCTCTCTTGAGAGGAGGAAAGGCTGATCCACAATAAGGACCAGGTACTTGGGTTGAAGGACAAGTTCCTCCGTCGAGCACATGGTCCTCCTCAGGAAGAAACTTCACCCTTCAAATGGGCGGATCATTCGTCCAAGTGAGTTTGGAATGAGTGAGAATCAGTTTGGCCTCTTACTCACCCCATTCGAGGGTGACTTGAATCAAACAACCTTGACCTCCTCAACCCACTCCTCCCTTAGCAATTCGAGATAAAATGAACCCGCAATCAAGGAATGAACATCGTCAATCAACAAAGGTTAGGAGAACCGACTCAGCCGGAGGACCTAGAAACCTTCTCAGCAGAAGGCCACGCTTCTCACGAGCAGCGGGAAGAAGTCGGTAATGCCACAGCGAGATGAAGCTGGAACTAGCCGACGTGGGGCTCTCTGACATCGCCAAGAGACCATGGCGAAATCATCTCGATAGTCCCTATTGATGATCTTCCTCGGATGTGGCCATCGACCCAAGGTGGCGAGAAACTAACATGAAGCGGTTATGTCCAACAAAAGGCCTTGGAAACTCAAATCGCCACTTTGAGCAAGATAGTGATGGCACATGAGAAGGTGACTCTTAGAGCTCCTAATCCTCTATGTGATGAGATATGGAGGGAAAGGAAGCGCCCCGACTCCACTATCCCAACTCTTGAGCACTATTACGGGGATACTTGTCCTGTGGGGCACCTTACTAGATACGAAAGTAAGATGGAGACCAACGGCCTGAATGACAACATGAAAGCTCTCAACTACTCCACTACACTCTTTGGGGAGGCATTGGATTGGTGGACCTCTATGCCCAATGGCTCCATCAAATCCTATGCAGATATCGCTTCCCTCTTCCTGAAAAGGTTCGAGAAAGCAAAGAAGAGAAAGAGATCGGTCGAGCACTTGGCAGGAGTAATCCAGAAAGAGCACGAGGACCTTAGGACCTTCCTTGACCGTTTCAATGCCGAAGTGCGCCAAGTAGAGCCTCACAGTATCAAAGAACGGGTCCGACACCTGTACGCTAACACTTACAACGATGATCTCAGAAGAAAGCTTTCCAACGAGGAAATCACAACTGAATAGTACTTGGAAGATATATGCGAAGGAGTCCTGTATGGAGAAGAGTACAGGAGAAATGTCCCAATATGAGCCGAGGTCAGAAAGGGAAAAGAGCAAGTAAGACAGGAACCCCTTCCCCGTTCAGGAAAGTTTGAACAAAAGAAGGAACTTAGAGACAGAAGGGAGTTCCGCAGGGAGAGAACACCGCCAGAAGATCTGAGTATACTGCCTTAATAGACCAAGATCCGACATCTTGGCCTCTATTATTGAGAAAAACTTAGATATCTGATGGCGAAAACCTACGAGGAGCAACAAGAACAGAGGTTCAAAGGAATCATGGGTTTCATAAGCACAAAGGCCATTCATTGAGGATTGTGTCGGGTGAAAACATAAATAGAAAGGTTGGTAAGGGTGGTAAATTGAAAGAACGAATATCGAGGAGGAACCCTCCAGACTAGAAGAATGAACAAAGAAGGGAGGGCGTGGTTGGAACCTCTGCCAGGATCCTTACCGTCACCGCTAGAGATCCACCCATCATACCCAAAGATACCATGGGTATCACGAAGATATGGAAATGGAAAACCTCCCTATAAGCGGGGTTATCAATGCCATTACGGGAGGTCAATGGAGGAGATGGCCGGAGCGTAAGGGAAAGAAGCGCACAACATTTGAGAAACAATGTCGAACCTATGCTCCGGGTTACGAAGGAATGAACACCATCACTTTTGATGGCGGTGAGATACCCCCACCAGCGTCGGTGGAGGAGATCTTAAGGATCTGGCGTACCTTTGGTCATTTCTCTAGTCATCGCCACTTACAAAGTCGACAAGGTACTTGTTGATCTGGGGAGTTCTTCAATGTAATATCTCGAAGCGTGGAGCAGATCGCTGGTAACATTGATGCGGTAGGTGCAAACCTCTTTGATAGGATTCGGGGGCTCTATAGTGCGTCCCATTGGAAGTATACCATTACAAGTCTCTATGGGCGCCTTCCCTACAAGGGTGACTGAGACGATCCTCTTTGTGGTGGTCGACAACACATTCGACTATAACGTAATCTGGGTGCGGGACTTAACCAATTCAGGCGATCGCTTCTCCCCTACATGAGGTAAAGTTTCCAACCCCGAACGGTGTGGGTGAAGAAGTGGGCAATGTTAGAGAAGCCTGGGAATGCTACATCATGTCGACCAGAGGAGCCACAGTACCCGTGTTGGAGAATTTCTTGTGAAATTTGTTGGGAAATTTGTTGGGAAATTTCTTGAGAAATTTGTTAGGAATTTTGTTAGATATTTTGTAAAGAATATCATTTAGTTTTAATCAGCAACATGATGACTTATCTTAGTCTCAGAAAGGTGATTAGTACTCTTGGTTCACTTGAACATTGTAAAAGAGGAAAACCACTAAGTATGATAGACTAGCTAATCTTGTATAGGATGTTAGGTCTCAAAATGTAATTTTTATTTTATGAAGAAGACGAAGAAGAAGACATCCAAGCGAAAGCTCAGCGACATTGAAGACTTGAAGAAAAGCGCACAAGATTCTTGAATTTGTTGTTCGATATCTTAGCGGATATCTTAAAGACACGAATAGTTTCAAACAAGCGTGTCACAAGAGATATCGAGAAATAAGAGACATATCGAAAACAAGGAAAGTGTCCTGAGATATCTATTCTCGATACCTTGAGCATTAACCACATTTACGAAAAGAAATATATTGCAAACAAAAGTTGTTTCAATAAATATGAGTGGTATCGAAGATTATAGATAAGGATGTGCAAAGAATCAGACAACACTAGTCTCTGATACAAAGCATAGTTCGTTGACACTACAGGACAAAAAGTATAGTACAATGCATTTAATGCGCAGACGGAGATATGCGAATAAAAGCAGCAGCGACATCGGGAAGAAGACAAAACACCTCTACGATTATATACGAGATATCGATAGTTTGAATTTGAGCTAACGGATACTATTCAAGCGGCACTCAAATTCATCTATAAATATCAACACTTAGGCGCTTGAGAAGACACACGAACCTTGAACACCTTGAGCGCATGAGCGGTGAGCGTCTTACTCTCTCAAAGCAACTTACCTATCCTCAAAGCTTTACATTGCGACCAAAGCTTTTGATCTTGAGTAAACCTTGAAGTTCTAAGTGTCACGATCCTAAACAAGCAAAGCTATCGTGAAGGAGTTGAATCAAAGATCAACTATAAAGATTCATTCTCTTGAGCAGATATCATAAGACTTAGTCGATAAATCGAACAAGATACCATCTGTTGTAAAGTGTATTAAGTAACAGTTCCAGAGCTATCGATTAAGCGAAAAGTTATTAAGGCGCTCATCGACAACTCGAACCAAAACCAACACCATAAGCGGCGTGGAGTCGGAAGTACTTAGTTTGAAAAATGGGGAATAACTCCAAGGTTCTGAGTATAGGAAGTACTTGATTTGGGAAACTAAGGAATAACTCAAGGTTATTGAGTATAGGAAGTACTTAGCTTGGGAAGCTAGGGAATAACTCAAAGGTTTACGAGTATAGGAAGTACTTGGTGAAAGCCGGGGAACAACTCCGGGGGAACATTTGGTTGGGAACCAATTGTTAAGAATCTTAGAATAGGATTATTGTAAGGAGATCTCAATTATCTGTTCTAGTGAATTCTAGGTCTCTGATAGACCGAAGTGGATTAGTTGGAGGATTCGCCACCTCAGATACCACTATACTTCTTGTCATTTACCTTCTGTATTTACATTTGACAACACACACATATTAGCATTTACGCACTTATCTTTATTAAGTCTTCGCTCGATTCTAAGTATCGGATATCCATTCGGATATCGAGAAATAGTTATTATCGACAAAAGTTTTAAAAGACTATTCAACCCCCTCTAGTCTTTTACTTTGCGTTATCTGGACCAACAAGTGGTATCAGGCGGGAGGTTCACCGACCTACCTTGAACCTAGATCCCCGGATAGGTGAAGGAACTTTGTCACTTTGAGGACTATTTAATTTGTGTGTTAAGTGTGCGGTATGTCTCGAGTGATGCAGTTCTCAAACCAGAGAACTACGAGAAATGGAAAAATAACATGATGCTCCACCTTGAAGCCATAAGTGGCGAGATGATGAAGTAATAAAGAATGGCCCGATAGTCATTCAACAACAAGCAAGTCATGGAGGTTTGAGTGGAAGAGCAGAGATCAAGCGAAGGATCTTCACAAGCAGATCGTCGACTAGTGGAAGGTCTCTTGGTCGAGTTATTCTGAACCAAAGCAGAGAACTACGGACATCGGAAGATGCCAAGAGGAATCGTCTGGATGGTCAAGCTCGTAACATCATCATCGGATCGACACGAGCACATCTGATTATAAAGCGTGGGGTGCTAAAGCAGCGAAGTTGCTGGCGGTGATTGAAGAAATCTGTGCGGGCAGAAAACCAAGGAAAACAAGTTCGAAGTTCTAAAGTTGAAATTTCAAAATTTCAAACAAGGTCCCATGAAGCTGTGGAAGAACTTGATTTCAGTTTACCACTCTCATGAGTGATATGGTAGCACTTGGGAAAGCGATAGATACTCCTAGTGCGAGAAGATTAAGACTATTGTCGAAGTCTTAACCTGGGAGCATACTAAATTCTTTATTTTAACCAAGGTATGCGAATATCACTCGATGGGAACTTTTCTCTCATCTTACTACATTGACTATGAGAATGACTCGGAGAGAACAAACAAGCGAAAAGTTGCGAATGTTGCTCTAGTTACTCGAGGAACTTGAAAAGAAGAAAATCAAGGAGGAGGCCGAGGATGCTCTTGCTGCAAAGCAAATGAGCAAATTTGTCGGTCGAAATCGAGAAGAAAAGCGAAAGAGAAGTGAAAAACATCTAGGCTCAAACTATCACCATTACAAAATATGCAAAGCTCATTTGAACAAACCCATTTCGAAAGCATCATGTCTTGAGGAAGGAATTGGAAATGATATCATTTCTATTGTCAAAAACCTGGCCACTTCAAGAAGAATTGTCACGCCTCGACAAACTAAGGACGATGACAAGAAAGATAGAAGAATCTTGAGAAGAAGCGAGCTTTGTTAGCGAAGAAAGAAAGAAAATCCAAATTCAAATGGATGCTCTAGGCGTTGAGGCAGATTCGAAGATGACAATTCGGATGACTCAACCTTACCATCACGAATTATGTGGAGTTACTCATGATATAATCGACTTGACCTCAAGAAGAATGAAATGTGTGGAGTTAGCTTAAATTGGCGGTCAGACATCTCAACATAGAAAAGCGTCTTATGGCTAATGAGCTAACACATACTTCTTACTACACTTATGAAAGTGATGAAGAGAAACAAAAATCTAGAAAATCTCGGAAAGAACTTGACATCTATGAAAGAGAATTTCTAATGATCCGAGCTAGAGCGAAAACCTTGAAGAAGAAAAGAATTCTCTTGCAAAGGAAAATTCTCAATTAGTTAAAGTATCGAGAGAAAGGATCTTTGAAAATGCATTTCTCAAAGCTCGATATACGAGGCCGAAAAGTCACATAAAGAAGCAATGGCTGAATTACAAAGAAATATGAAGATCTTCTTTACGAGAACAAGGAACTCGAAGAAAGAATTATCTTTTCAATCTTATGCGAAAGCTAGTGACACTCTTCTTGAAGTACAATCTTACTTAAGAGATCTTCGAGAAAAGAAAGGACTTGAAATTTGAATACTGCAGACAGATTGCTCTATCACTCTAAATAAGAGTAAGGAGAAAAGAACATTTGTAAGTACTCAGCAAGACGGTTCCCATGCAATCTATAGTATCGGTGAGAAGACAAAGATTGTTGACAAAGGAAAGGCGATTCGACTAAACCTTTGTGGGAAAAACAAGTCAAAACAAAAGCTGTTGATGCGTCTACGAAAAGAAGCATAACGAAAAGTGTAAACACTTACAGTGCTATGTCTCTCAAAAGGAAGAATTACGAGTGGCAAATTCTCCCATGTCACTTTTACGGAAAGAAATTGGACGAACGAGACTAGCAAAGGCTGAGAAAAGATCTCGAGATAGCTTCAAGTGCTCAACGGTATTGGCTACAAAGGCATCGGAAAACAACTTGCTCATGAGTACAAGCGGGAGCAAACGATGGTGAAAGCTAAATTGCTCAAAGCAATTATCGAAGTGGATGTTAAATCAAACCCTTGAAAATCTGAATGCCGGCTAGAAGAAATCGGCAAGAAAGGCTAAGTTCTTTGAAAAGCAAACTCGAAAACTGACAGTGTCTGAAAGCATCTTATGGAGCACCTAGGAACACACCAAGAAGAAAATAATTCTTACTAATGATAACATTCATTCAAATAGAATTCCTCCTTACGTTCTGTCCGGAGACAAAAGCATATTTCAAAGAAATTCATACAAAAATGGATTCCTCTTGGAAGAACTTTTAATTCGGTTCCATCAAAGATATGAGAACCTAATCTCCATTTCTGTTGTGCGGAATGCTTCTGGACTAAAGCACAATGGCTATTTGATAGTGGATGCGAAATCACATAGCGGAGACAAAGCAAATCTGTTGATTACAAAGCTTGCAACACGGACCGGATATCAGTTCTTTGGAGGAGAATTAAATCCCTCTCAGGATTTGGCAGCGTCAAATTGGGGACTTTAACAATCAGCGGCGTATTACATGTTAAGGATTTGAAATATAATCTATTTAGCATGAGCGGTTTGCGAACGAGGTTTTACTATAAAATTCAAAGTGAATCTGCAAACTAATTGACAATGAGTCAAAGCGAACAGTCTTAGTTGGTCGGAAAGGCGGTCTTTATGTTGCCGATTGGGCATCTGCCTGTTGAAGAATGTGTCATGGTGAGTCAATCTGGTCACGGAAGAACCTTGGTTATGGCACAAAAGAATGAGTCACTTGAACTTCAAAACTACGAATAGACTTGCGAGAAAGAGTTAGTGGTTGGTCTTCGAACATCTTCGAGAAAGGATGGTATCTACACTTTGTCGGATGAAACAATCTAAGATCTCTTTCAAGTCCAAAATCGGACACTCTAGTGTTAGACCACTACAACTTTTACACATGGATCTATTTGAATCATACGTAACTAGTTATGCGGAAAGAAGTATGGTCTAGTTGTGGTAGATGACTTCTCAAGATTCACTTGGGTTGTCTTTACGAAACCAAATCGATGCAGGTGGAATACAAACTTCTTTGAAAAAGCTTGAAGTCATGAAAAATGATAAGGTATCGCAATCGAGCAGGACCATAGTCTTGAGTTTGTCAACCGATTACATAAAGGAGTTTTACTTGCAAAGGTATCTGACACCAACTTTCCTCTGTAAGAACACCTCAACAAAATGGTGTTGCGAGAAGGAAAGCAGAACCCTTAAAGAAGGCAAGGACAATGCTAGTGACACTGAAATAAGTGAAATTTATTGGGTTGAAGGTAAACACACTACACTCGAGCAGATGTGATAAACAAACACCATGGCGGACCCCTATGAAATCTTGGTTGGTAGATCCCTAATATCAAACATCCGAGAGTATTTGGTTGTAGATGTTTTGTTCTAAACAATGGGAAAGATTATCGAGAACATTTCAACGAAAGGCGGATGAAGGTCTTTCTTGGCTATTCCACAAGCAATGAAAGCTTACAGGTATACAACAAAGAACAAAGAAAATTGAAGAATCGAGTTCATGTTGTATTCTATGAAGGAAATAAGAGAACACCTCTATTGATGAACTCTCGAGCGGTTCAAAGAATTATTCGAGGGACTCTAAAGAAGAATCCTCGGAAAGGAGAAACATCACTATGGAAAGTGAGGATGACTACGGCGTAGAAAAGCTTGAAAACTAGTAACAACAAGATGACTCCAGACATGATGAGGAATTTCCTATGAGTTTTCGAAATGGAGCAGTTCTGAGAACCTTCATCATGAAGGTATCTGAAAATAAGTATCTTTGAAATGCATGTTTGATATCTCTAACTTGAAAAATTGTGGATATCAATGACATTTCCCATATGTCGATATCTGAATCTTTGAAATTGTATCAAATCAAAATCTTAGTGATTCACATTGGATCACTGGATATTGATCCTACTAGCACTAAACCTATGATGAAATGGATCAAAGATCATCCTACAAAGGATATAATTGGACCAATTAATCGGTGTTAGGACTAGGAGAGCAATAGTGAAAATGCTAACTCTCTTTGGATGTTTCATCTCGAATATTGAACCTAAAATATAGAAGAAGCATTAGGAGACCAAATGGATCTACGCAATGCAAGAAGAGTTGGATCAATTTGAGAGAAACAAAGTCGGAAACTAGTTCCATTTATAGAAGGAATATCGTGATAGGAACAAAGTGGGTTTTCAGAAACAAGATGAATGAATCTAGTGAAGTAACCATAAACAAAGCAAGACTGGTTGCGAGGATTTACTCGGTGAAGGCTTAGATTTTGGCGAGTCATATGCACGGTTGCAGATTGGATGCAATAAGACTCTTTCTAGCCTTTGACTCATAAAGATTTCAAAGTTTATCGGATGGATGTCAAAAGTGCATTCTTAAGCGGTGAACTTGCGGAAGAATTTTATGGTGAGCAACCACGGCTTTGAAGTTTCCTCGAAAGTAGAATGGTCTATAAACTTCTGACTCTGTATGGGTAAACAGGCTCGAGCATGGTATGACACTTTGGTCAAATACCTTACGGAAAGTGGTTTCAAGAAAGGTGAAGTTGATAAAACTTTATTTACCTTAAATCATGATGGGAAACTACTCTTAGTTCAAGTATATGTTGATGACATCATATTTGGATCTAAGGACAACAACTTTGTCATGACTTTGCAAATCTCATGAAAAGCAAGTTTGAGATGAGCATGATGGGAGAAATGAATTATTTCCTAGGATTGCAAGTCAAACAACTCGATGATGGAATATTCATTAGTCGAACAAAGTATCAAAGATATGCTCACAAAATTCAATCTTAAGCCTACGAAAAGAATGCTAAGATACCTATGAGCATTGGAACCAAAATGACCTATCTTGAATCAGACAGAGTGTTGAAGAACATAAGTATAGGAAATTGATAGGTTCACTACTTTACCTCGCAAGTAGACACGATATTGAATATGCCGTTGGAGTATGTGCTAGATTTGAGACAAATCAATGCAAACACACTACAACATTGCTATGAAAATATTAAGGTATGAAAAGATACAGTAGATGTAGGATTGTGGTATCCTAAAGAAAGTGGATTGAGTTTAAAATTGGTACTGATTGGCTGATTATCTTTGGATCATTGCTTGATAGGAAAAGCACCTCGGGAACATGGGTTTAAAGTACAGACTTATCTCATGGTTTAGCAAGAAGCAAAACTCAATTGCAACTTCTACCACAGAGGCTAAATATATTGCTCTTTGGTTGTTGTCAACACAAATTATGTGGATACAACAACTTAAAGACTATGGACTCGATGAGAAGAAAACTCCCATTTTACGTGATAACACAAGTCTTATTGCGATTACACAAAATCTAAATTTCATGCTAGAACAAAGAACATTGATGTTAGACATCACTTCATGAGAGACCATGTTGAAAAAAGCGATATAGAGATACTCAAGATTGGCTTTGAAGACCAACTTAGGATATCTTCACTAAGCCACTACAATAAAGTAGATTCTTAGCCTTAAGACATAGTCTTGGACTAATGGAACTACCGATGAGCTGAAAAGTTCAGATATCTGGGCAACCCGGAGAAGAGGATTATACGGGCAGGAATCGAAAGAAAAGAGAGAAATGGAGCGGATATCGAAAGTCAAAAAGGCTAAAAAGCAAAAGATGGCTTAAGATCTACGAGGCGGGAACTGGGATATAGAATCACTCTATAAGCAGGAACACAAAAGAATAGTATAACTATCTATTCGACTACTCTCTTGAAACTCGCATTATTTCTATCTTGATGAAAAACTTGGAAAAATCCTAAGTATAAAATGATTGATCTGAGCAGTGTCCTCGGTCATCTGAATTGTGATTGAGATAGCAAATCATGAAAACTCATTAAATGGGCACAATTACACTTGTTGATTGTGATCATTCTTTGAAAAACAATGGTGACCCTCGATGAAGTTAAGCGATTGATCATGCAATTGGAAATTAATTCCACGATAAATAGTGGTATTGAAATTAGGACATGGCCACTAAGCATTTAATGCGAACTAGCTTTTGCTCACATTTTGCAAATCACGAATCGTACACAAAATCAATTTGTATGTATTTATGCATATTGGGATTCAACTTCTATATATATAGGATTTTGTAAATGAAATCACTTTTGCCTAATCGAAATTTCATCTTACAAAATAGCAAATCCTTCTCTTGATTCTCTGCAAACCTCTACAATCTCTTGCAAATCAAGATTAAGTTTTTACGAAAAGAATCCTTTGAATCAAATCTCTTTCAAACACCAATTTCAAATCTACACTATATAAAGAGATGGCCTCCAAGAACACTTCAACACGAAATCCCAATCCTCCAGATGCTTGAAAAGCAAGCACGAGTTGGTTATTAAACAATCATGGTAGGAGTTTTAATCACGACCATTGGACTTCAAGTCACAGAATGATTTGGGGTGGTGCCATGGTTGAGAATACCTCTTCTTGCAATAGAAAACCAATGACGAAAATTGATTCTTGACATGCTTGAAAAAGCACAAATCAAGGGTTTTCTATACGCTGCATGCAAGTGGAATTTCATCACTTTCGATGTGTTGGAATTTTACAACAACTCAGGATTATTTCTGTGTCTGAAGAGACCGAAATAGTGTCCATCAAAACCTCGATCGAGGAAAGAAATCATACGGACTTAACAACTTCTGTAAGTTGTTTGAGGTTCAAAATCTTGGAAAGGATTTTGAAATAAACACGAGGATGATGAACTCCTTGAAGGTGTTAAAGAACTTCTGATGGCGTGTGTGATCTTGAAAATGAGATACACTTGAGTTCAAACTTCGACATCCAGACCGGACATCTGTTGGTTCCTTTGGGATGTCTTGGCTTGCATTCTTCCACGGATACTTTGATGGTCTACAAGGAGAGTCTTGACCGGATAAGCGAGCGATGGATCATGATGTTCTTCTTTGAATCGACAAAGACAATTTGGAAAACCCTTTAATTGGGAAAATCGCCTTCATGAAATTCGTGAAGAAGATTGAAGGCTTGAGCTAAAATTGTCAAAGGACTAAATTTGGGCCCACGATGGGCTATAGTGCGAAGATATGCTACTTCTTTGGAAAAGCAGCTGAGCTCGGAGAGGCGGCGAAAAATGAGATAACCTCTACAAATATGGTATACAAATCGATTAAAAGATTCTTGGGTCTCGAAAGGTCTAAGCGAAAATCTGAAAAGATGTCGAGAAAAGGTTGCGACCAGAGGGCCGAACTTCAAGAAAGAAGTCTGGCTGCTAATCGGATAACACACCGAGGTTGTCAATTCTCGGATATCTGCGGGCATTGCCGATGGGCGATAATGGCGGATGAACTCATCAATCTTTGCAAAGAGTTGTCAACTCTTGAACAAGTAGACTAAAGAGAAAGTGCTTTCCGGAAATGTTGCGACTAATGCGAAAGCCTTGGCGATGAACTCGTAAATCTTGCCGAGTGGTGAAAAGCACGAAGCCCCATTTGCGAAACCGCAGGAATAATGGACCAATCGGTTCCCAATCTTGATGAGAGCTACGGCGATGAAGATGATGAACTAGTCATCTCTCAAGTCCTAGAAAGAACAAAGAGGCTAAGATTCTTGAAAAATGGCGGTGATAAGGTATCGAAGAAGAACACACACCACGAGTTCTTGAACCTATAGCAAAGGTTGTTGGTGCAAACACATCATCGGGGAATGCTTCTCTTGAACAACTTCACAAAGCCACGATGAGTGGTATTTTAGTCTTTGGCGGAATCTTGATGGAAACACCACATCTAAAAATGCGGAAGAACATTCTCTTGATCAATCTTACGCTTCGACAACCACAACAACCACAAACACAACAACCACAACAATACAAGTGGTTGATAAAATGGTAAATGAACTCCATTTTGAATTACCGGCCAATACGGTATCTTGAAGAAAATCCTATAATTGAGCGGGTTCTGACTCGATGAGAGGATCAAGCGACACATCTACTCGAATGATCAACCGAGGCAAGCTGAGTTGCATACTCAGGAAAGGTGTGAAGTGCCGAAACTTCAAACAAAGAAAGCCCTTGGGACAAGGCGACCAATGTATAGAAAGGTCACAAGTTCGAGGACCAACCGACTGAAGCGCTCGGGTAAATGGTAGTTTAACTCTTACCTTGTGAAAAATTTTATACTTCTAAATCTTGTTACCTTATAAAATTTCTTTATTACAGGCTGAGTTAGAAGCATGAGAAACAAGACAAAGTGAGAAGCTTGCCTCAAATCTTGAAAAAGAGGTTCCTTGACCTCAACTCTTGAGAAATCGAGCTTTATCCACAATTAAATGATTCTTAAAGAGAACTAATTTTCGATAAAAATGTTTATGTGCTCATTCATGATTA